>QNTS01001616.1:0-27042 GCA_003317085.1 Hucho hucho | reverse complement strand
TGACCAAATACTTATTTTCCACCATAATTTGCAAATAAATTCATTAAAAATCCTACAATGTGATTTTCTGGATTTTTTTCCCTCATTTTGTCTGTCATAGTTGAAGTGTACCTATGATGAAAATTACAGGCCTCTCTCATCTTTTTAAGTGAGAGAACTTGCACAATTGGTGGCTGACTAAATACTTTTTTGCCCCACTGTATCAATCATAGTGAGAAGGATCCTATAAATCAAGACTGTGTGAATGCATGTAGCACACCGAATAAGTACTGTGCCTTTGAAGATTTGTCTCTGGTCATGAAACTACAATACAGGCTGGATGTCTAAACATGAATGTTATTACATTTTTTGATTCATTCTCATCAATGACACCATTCTAGAACTGAGTTATCACTCATTGAACTCTGGTATTTGGGGTAATCTGATTATTGATTATACATAATAATTGATTAAGTGGCTCTTTCCTTGTAGAATGTTGACTGCTGATTAGAAGGCATTGTATTGCTAAGATGCTCAAACTTAACTTAATAGCTACACTCTCCGACACAGGATACACTTTATCCCCCATACTGGCCCTGACCAAACTGGTAAATTGCCCCTCACTATAGCTGCACTTTTCCACATGGCCGGACGTAATGTGGTCTTCTCCCCTTTAATGTTCTTATGCTCGTCCTTGAAAAATTCCATAAGGTCTGAAATAGACACCAAAGTCTACATACTGTACAAAAAGTATCTAGGCTATGTAAAGCAAAATGTTTTTTTGATCTATTGCTCTGCTAACTAGCTAGCTAAAGTGTAGTCAGTGGCAAGCAAAGACCGAGAATGGGGACGCAAATTCATCGATTGGGCACATAAGGTCTCTGGGCACAAAGGTCTCTCTGATCACGCTGGTGAACTGTAGCTGACAGTGTCGGCTATAGATGATGTGCCGGAGCTTCCTGCAGGAATTTGTGGTCTTGCTGAGGTCTTCTCTGTTGCTAATTGGCATTTCACTTTTTTTGGAGTAAATTGAGGCGAAAATATTGAGAAAACTCACCTTATCTGAGAGAATTACTTGCTATCAAAACGCCACGCCAGGTTAAGCCTACATGAAACACAGACTTTATATGAAGTAGTTCTAAAATTCCAGATGCAAAAATGAATGGGAAAAAAAACGATTGGAACCATTACCGGGTTTTACCGCTAGGTTTTATGGGTATTATGACTCATCCACTGCGCTGGCACAGCTAGAACAATGAGACCAATATTCCACCGGATTTATAAATGTGAAGCCTCCGCTTGGCGATTCCACTCACTACCAAATAACATTTTTGGTAGTGAGTGGAAACGCCAAACGGAGGCTTCACATTTATTAATCCGGTGGAATATTTGTCTCATTGTAGTGAAAGCCCAGTGGCCGGCAGTGGGAGAAGATGGAAGGAGATGGATTTTGGCCGACATTCTGCACATTTTCTCATCAATGAAACATTTGATCTCAATACAGTTTTCTGTTCCCAAAACTAGAATCTGTTATAAACAGAGTGGACTACGTTTTGTAGACTTTAACCTTTGCCAAAATTGTAAAAAATTACGTTGTTTAAAAGGAGTGCAAAGGCGAATTAAGTTATTGCACACGCGCACTTCACAGAGTAAGTGTTCCCTAACGGAAATATGCAGATGCATGCTAGAACGGGCTAATAGGATCTCGCTAGCTCGTGCTTGACTCTGCCCACCTCCTTGCTTGTTCTGCCCACAATGACTCATTTGTTCGCATTGGAAATGACAGGCTGTGTTCTATCTTGGTTTAGTTATAGGCTACAGATGAAATACTGTATGTTATGATGAACGTCACAGGGTGGTGAATGTGCACGGTGATAAGCTTGATGTTCCTTTCCAATAAATATTGAGGGTCTTATTCTGGTGACATGATGATCGATGCTTGCCTGCCGTTTTGAAAATTACAAATAATATTCATAATGATCTCATAATGTAGGTCGCCAACCCGCACTGTATCTGCGAGATGTTGGCTAGAGCGCATGTGCCAAGGCCAGAGTGGGCCTATTTTCTATATAACGCAACAGTTTTTCTGACTAAACCATCAGTAAAATGCGATCAAACCCATTTAACTTGTATTTTTCATTCGGTACATGGGAATTTAACGGCAAAAGTAATTTTCATGTGCTCTACCTCAGCATGCACAGCCTTTTATCCGCAAAAAGTCAGTTTGATGGAAAACATCTCTGGGGGGAAATGCACATATTGTTTTATGCAGAATTTAGAATATTTGCATGAAAATCTGTCGCAAATATACTATACAACTTGATACAGGTCATGGTGAAGTGTTAAATATGGGTGGGAGGAGCTATAGGATGAGAGCGTCATTATAATGGCTGGAATGGAATAAATGTAACAGAGTAAAACTTAGTTTTCATATGTTTGTGTTTAATACCGTTCCATTTATTCCATTCCTCCTATAGCTCCTCCTACCAGCTTCCTCTGGTGGGCAGATGACTTTGACCTAGACTGACAGTGTGTATGTTATGACTCCTCTCCTATCAGGTTGACCAGGGAAACACACTGCCTAGAGTCCAGCCCATTATTTCCTTGAAATCAAAGAATAGGAATAACCTTGTCCTTGGTCACAAACATTCAATGTACTCTTCCATCATGGAAGACTCCTGCCATGTTGTCCATTTGTGAGGTGGTCGTTGACCATACCGATGGCCTTCAACTCATCCTGTGTGGCCTGGGGACAGAGACAGCATGTCCAGTGTTAAAGGGTACTTTAAGGTTTACTGGCAGCCCAAACTGTGGCTCGGCAGTCTAATAGGTCTATAGAGGTTGACATGTCCAACAAGGAAACAATGTTATTGTTTTAATGACATGGTATGCATGGAGGAATCACTGACTGCTCAGTGTGGAATGTGATTGGACAGGGTCTGTGGTTGCACACCTATTTGACCTGAACAGTGAGGAATACTACTATGTAGTGGTTTTATGTCTTAGTCATGGGGCTTTTACATGTGGAGTTTCTGAGACACAGGTTAATACTAGTCCTGGACTAAAAACTATTTATTTGCAGATTCTCCATTGAGCAGGTGTTTTTAGTCTAGGACTAGGCTGTTAACAGGAAGTGTGGTAATATGTAGTAATGCATTTTGTTTGAGTCCCAAATACTATAGCCCACTATTCCCTTTATTGTACTATGGACCCTGTTCAAAGGTATGCACTATAAAGGGAGAAGCTATAGTGCCATTTGGGATGAGCAATGTCTTGGTTGTGAAGGGGAATTTGGATGAGTGTATGGCCTGTTACGCCATCTCTGCCCGGAGGTATAGGGAGTAGATCTCCAGCGATGGCACTTTGATGAAAATTATGTTTTAATGATTTCTGTGGGGCATCTTTCTTCCCCCCTCTGTGCGAACCCCTATCCCCTCCACCTTCCCTCTTTCCCCCTACAAATTAAGACGTAGAGTAATTTGAAAACATTTGGTGATGAAACTCTCTAGCAGCTTCCTAAATGGCATCCTATTCCCTTTATAGTGCACTACTTTTTACCAGAACCCTATGAGCCATGGTCAAAAGTAGTGCACTAAAAAAGGAATAGGGTGCCATTTGGAACACAACCTATACACTCTATGAAGTCTACTAATTACCGCAGAGTGAACCTTGCATGGGCACCATGGGCACCCGCGGTATGTTGGTTGGCAGCTTTGATGTCTCCAGTCTGCCTCCTTCCTGGCCAAAGCGCCTGATATTTTAGGGCCAAAGATCGTCCTGATTGGCTATAATTGGGACAACTTGTTTTAGAAAAAGGGCATCGGATGACTTTGACAGCTGTGTCAACCCGTCGATGCCCTAGTCACTACTAACCACCCACTCCCTCACTCCTCGGCTTCCGATTGCGTGCCCAGGGGCATCATGGGTAGCCGTGTCACTTATTAAGGAGACTGTGGCTGTAAAGTGACAGATGTCCTGATGCAATCTGGCTGCCTCTTTGGCCTCTGTCTGTCTAGTTAGTACACATGGTTTAGGAGTGTGTGGGGACAAGCAGACAGACCAGGGTGCTGTTGTCTAATAACAGTACATTTTTGGGGGAGAGCCGGCCCTTCCTTTTGCGAGGTGGGTTCAGTGACAGACTCAGAGCACTTCATCTCTTCGCAGTGTTGGGGAGTAGTGAACTACATGTAGTTCAACTACTAATTGAACTACATTTTGCAGTAGCTTGGTGGTAGTTCAACTCAATTCTAATCAGTAGTTAATCATTTCTTTACCATGAAGTGGTGTAGCTAACTACTGAAACAACTTTCTTTGCAAAAATATGGGTGAAGGAGGCAACAATTTCCATTTTTTTCTCTTTTTATCAGAATGGCCTAATTCTCATTTAAACATCATTTTTGTGTTATAGACAAATTTACACATTCTATTAACATGGCCCCAAAGGAATGACAAGATGGCGCCGATAGAGATGGCAGCTTCGCTTCAAGTCCTTAGGAAACTGTGCAGTATTATTTTTTTTGAATGTATTATTTCTTACATTCTTAGCCCAGAAAAACTTAAGTGTTATTACATACAGCCGGGAAGAACTATTAGATATCAGAGAGACGTCAACTTACCAGCACAACCAGCACTACGACCAGGAATACGACTTTCCCAAAGCGGATCCTTTGTCTGCTCCTCCCAGGGCATTTGAACTGATTCCAGAGGTCGACCCAAAACAACGCCGTTGGAGGAGAGGGTGCTGGAGCGGACTTCTAGTGAGGCATCGGATGCGCGCACACCACGCACCGCTTCCGAGTATATTACTCGCTAATGTCCAATCCCTAGTTAACAAAGTCGACAAAATTAGGGCAAGAGTTGCTTTCCCAAGAGATATCGCGCCGACAGGAACAAACATCTCTCTGGTAAGAAGAAGGGCGGGGGTGTATGTTTCATGATTAACAACTCATGGTGTAATTGTAACAACATACAAGAACTTAAGTGCTTTTGTTCACCTGACCTAGAATTCCTCACAGTCAAATGCCGATCGTATTATCTCCCAAGAGAACTCCCCTCGGTTATCGTCACAGCCGTGTATATTGCCCAGCAAGCGGATACCAAGACGGCCATCAAGGAGCTTCACTGGACTTTATGCAAACTGGAAACCATATATCCTGAGGCTGCATTTATTGTAGCAGGGGATTTTAACAAAGCTAATCTGAGAACAAGGCTACCTTAATTCTATCAGTATATCGATTGCAGTACGCGAGTGAGTAACACACTTGACCACTGCTACTCTAACTTCCGCGATGCATACAAGGCCCTCCCCCACCATCTTTTTGGCAAATCTGACCTTTTTGGCAAATCCCCTCCTATAGGCAGAAACTAAAACAGGAAGCGCCCGTGCTTAGGTCTATCCAACGCTGGTCTGACCAATTGGATTCCACGCTTCAAGATTGCTTAGATCACGTGAACTGGGATATGTTCCTGGTAGCCTCAGACAATAACATTGACGTATACGCTGACTCTGTGAGCGAGTTTATAAGGAAGTGTATAGGAGATGTTGTACCCACTGTGAATTTTAAACCTTCACTAACCGGAAACCGTGGATTGATGGATTGGCGTGGATTGGCAACTGGAAACATGACCGAACACAAACAATGTAGTTATTCCCTCCTTAAGGCAATCAAATAAGCAAAGCATCAGTATAGAGACTAAGTGGAGTCGCAATTCAACGGCTCAAACACAAGATGTATGTGGCAGGGTCTACAGACAATCACAAATCACAAAAAGAAAACCCGCCCCGTTGCGGACATCGATGTCTTGCACCCAGACAAATTAAACAGCTTCTTTGCGCGCTTTGAGGTCAACACAGTGCCACCGACACGGCCTCTCCTTCTCTGTGGCCAATGTGAGTAAAACATTTAAACGTGTTAACCCTCCCAAGGCTGCCGGCCCAGACAGCATCCCTAGCCGTGTCCTCAGAGCATTTACAGACATACTCAATCAATCCCTATCCCTGTCTGCTGTCGGCACATACTTCAAGATGGCCACTATTGTTCCTGTCCCCAAGAAAGCTAAGGTAACTGAACTAAATGACTATCGCCCCGTAGCAATCACTTCTGTCATCATGAAGTACTTTGAGAGACTAGACAAAGATCATATCACCTCTACCCTACCTGTCACCCTAGACCCACTCCAATTTGCCTACCGCTCCAATAGGTCCACAGACGATGCAATCTCCATTACACTGCGCATTGCCCTATCCCATCTGGACAAGAGGAATACCTATCTAACTCAATCATTAAGTTTGCAGACGACACTACAGTGGTAGGCTTGATCACCAACAACGATGAGACAGCCTACAGGGAGGAGGTGAGGGCCCTCGGAATGTGGTGTCAGGAAAATAACCTCTCACTCAATGTCAGCAAAACAAAAGAGATGATCGTGGTCTTCAGGAAACAGCAAAGGGAGCACCCCCCTATCCGCATCGACGGGACAGCAGTGGAGAAGGTGGAAAGTTTTAAGTTCTTCGTGTACATATCACTGACGAACTGAAATGGTCCACGCACACAGACAGTGTGGTGAAGAAGGCGCAACAGCGCCTCTTCAACCTCAGGAGGCTAAAAAAATGTGGCTTGTCATCAAAAACCCTCACTAACTTTTACAGGTGCACAATTGAGAGCATCCTGTCGGGCTGTATCACTGCCTGGTATGGCAACCGCACCGCACACAATTGCAGGGCTCTCGAGAGGGTAGTGTGGTCTGCACAACGCATCACCGGGGGGAAACTACCTGCCCTCCAGGACACCTAGAACACCTGATGTCACAGGAAGGCAAAAAAGATCATCAAGGACAAAAACAACCCGAGCCACTACCTGTTCACCCCGCTTCCATCCTGAAGACGAGGTCAGTACAAGTGCATCAAAGCTGGGCCCGAGAGACTGAAAAACAGCTTCTATCTCAAGGCCATCAGCTACCACTAGTACAGAGAGGTGGCTGCCTACCTACAGACTCAATATCATTGGCCACTTTAATAAAAGGAACACTAGTCACTTTAATAATACCACTTTAAATGTTTACATATCTCACATTACTCATCTCATATGTATATGCCTTATACTGTATCCTTCACTATCTATTTTTCACTATCTATTGCATCTTAGCCGCTCATCCATATATTCTATACTTATATATTCTTATCCATTCCTTTACTAGATTGTGTGTATTAGGTTTGTTGTGGAATTTGTTAGATATTACCTGTTAGATACTGCTGCACTATCGGATCTAGAAGCATAAGCATTTCGCTACACTCGCAATACTCCTCAATACTCGCAATACACTCCTTCACTCGCGCCGCCAAACATATCCTAGTAAAATTGACTATCCTACCGATCCTCGACTTTGGCGATGTCATCTACAAAATAGCTTCCAATACTCTACTCAGCAAACTGGATGCAGTCTATCACAGTGCCATCCGTTTTGTTACCAAAGCTCCTTATAACACCCACCACTGCGACCTGTATGCTCTAGTCGACTGGCCCTGGCTACATATTCGTCGCCAGACCCACTGGCTCTAGGTCATCTATAAGTCTATGCTAGGTAAAGCTCCGCCTTATCTCAGCTCACTGATCATGATAACAACACCCACCCGTAGCACGCGCTCCAGCAGGTATATCTCACTGGTCATCCCCAAAGCCAACACTTCCTTTTGCCGCCTTTCCTTCCAGTTCTCTGCTGCCAATGACTGGAACGAATTGCAAAAATCGCTGAAGCTGGAGACTTATATCTCCCTTACTAACTTTAAACATCAGCTATCTGAGCAGCTAACTGATCGCTGCAGCTGTACATAGCCCATCTGTAAATAGCCCACCCAATCTACCTACCTCATCCCCATATTGTTTTTATTTACTTTTCTGCTCTTTTGAACACCAGTATTTCTACTTGCACAACACCATCTGCTCATCTATCACTCCAGTGTTCATTTGCCAAATTGTAATTACTTTGCTACTATGGCCTATTTATTGCCTTACCTCCTTACGCCATCTGCTAACCATGTGTATGTGACCAATACAATTTGATTTGATTTGATTTGTTCTTGCTAATTAATAGTCTAAGACATTTCAGATTTACATATTATATTTTTTCACGAGGTAGTTTGGATGTGGTGAACAACTTTTTAAAAGCAACTTTAGTTAAATCAACTATACTTTTCGTCGGTGTAGCTTTAGCGTATCTTAACTTCTTTGAAGTAATTGGTAGCTTGGTAAAGTATTTTCAGAGTAGCTTCCAACACTGTCTCTCTGTCTACGTCCCAAATGGCACCCTATCCCCTATATATAGTACACTACTTTTGACCAGAGTTCATAGATAGTGCACTATGTTGAGAATAGGTGCCATGTGGGATGTAGCCATTACCCCCAGATTGGAAGATGTATCCCCTCTCTCTTCTCTTCTCTGTGGTGCAGACCTTGACTTTCAGGAGTTCACTGCCATTGATGTACACTACATGACCAAAAGCACTTGGACACGTGCTCGTCGAACATATCTTTCCAAAACCATGGGCATTAATATGGAGTTGGTCCTCCTTTGCTGCTATTACAGCCTCTACTCTTCTGGGAAGGCTTTCCACTAGATGTTGGAACATTGTTGGGGGGACTTGGTTCCATTCAGCCACAAGAGCATTAGTAAGGTAAGGCATTTATGTTGGGCAATTAGGCCTGGCTCGCAGTCAGCATTCCAATTCATCCCAAAGGTGTTCGATGGGGTTGAGGTCAGGGCTCTGTGCAGGCCAATCAAGTTCTTCCACACCGACCTCGACAAACCATTTCTGCATGGACCTTGATTTGTGTACAAATCAAATCAATGTCGAACATCTCATTCCAAAATCATGGGCATTAATATGGAGTTGGTCCCTGCTTTGCTGCTATAACAGCCTCCACTCTTCTGGGAAGGCTTTCCACTAGATGTTGGAACATTGCTGCGGGGACTTGATTCCATTCAGCCACGAGCATTAGTGAGGTGCATTCCAATTCATCCCAAAGGTGTTTGATGGGGTTGAGGTCAGGGCTCTGTGCAGGCCAGTCAAGTTCCAATCACAACGATCACGAAAAAAAAGTTTCTGTATGGACCTCTCTTTGTGCACGGGGGGATTGTCATGCTGTAACAGGAAAGGGCCTTCCCCAAACTGTTGCCACAAAGTTGGAAGCATAAAATTGTCTAGAATGTCATTGTATGCTGTAGTGTTAAGATTTCCCTTCACTGGAACTAAGGGGCCTAGCACGAAACATGAAAAACAGCCAAAGACCATTATTCCTCC
Organism: Hucho hucho; assembly: GCA_003317085.1. Classification (NCBI taxonomy): domain Eukaryota; kingdom Metazoa; phylum Chordata; class Actinopteri; order Salmoniformes; family Salmonidae; genus Hucho; species Hucho hucho. The sequence continues at coordinate 17,765 of QNTS01001616.1, read as the reverse complement.
TCCACCAGACTTGGCACTATGCATTCAGGCAGGTAGCGTTCTACTGGCATCCACCAAACTCAGATTCGTCTGTCGGACTGAAGTGTGATTCATTACTCCAGAGAATGCGTTTCCATTGCTCCAGAGTCCAATGGTGGTGACCGTTTACAACACTCCAGCCGACGCTTGGCATTGTGCATGGTGATCTTAGGCTTGTGTGCGGCTGATCGGCCATGGAAACCCATTTCATGAAGCTCCCGATGAACAGTTCTTGTGCTGATGTTGCTTCCAGAGGCAGTTTGGAACTCGGTAGTGAGTGTTGCAACCGAGGACTGACAATTTTTACACGCTACGCGCTTCAGCAGTCGGTGGTCCCGTTCTGTGAGCTTGTGTGGCCTACCACTTTGCAGCTGAGCCGTTGTTGCTCCTAGACATTTCCGCTTCACAGTAACTGAACTTACAGTAGACTGGGGCAGCTTTAGCAGGGTTGAAATTTGACTAACTGTCTTGTTGGAAAGGTGCCATTCTATGACGGTGCCACATTAAATGTCGCTGAGTTCTTCAGTACGGGCCATTCTACTGCCAATGCTTGTCTATGGAGATTGCATGGCTGTGTGCTCGGTTTTATATACCTGTCAGCATCGGGTTTAGCTGTAATAGCCGAATCCACTAATTTGAAGGGGTGTCCACATGCTTTTGGTCACATAGTGTATTTATCAATCTAAATTTGGGCTGTGTGTTGTCCCCTGCATGACACGGGATAGCTTAGGGTTTGGGTTCTGAGGTAGGCTATGTTTCCCATCCCCGTCCTCCCTCTCCTCACACACTCCCCCCTTAACCAGCCTAGGAGAATCAGACCTTTTTAGCTTCTTCCACTAGTAAAATTATCAAGGACCTTGTGAGCCCCTAGCCTGGTCTCATAGACTAGACTTAAATGTACACTACCGTTCAAACGTTTGGGGTCACTTAGGCATTTCCTTGTTTTTGAAAGAAAAACAATTTTTTTGTCCGTTAGAATAACATCAAATTTATCAGAAATACAGTGTAGACATTGTTAATGTTGTAAATGACGATTGTAGCTGGAAATGGCAGATTTTTTATGGAATATCTACATAGGCGTACAGAGGCCCATTGTCAGCAACCATCACTCCTGTGTTCCAATGGCACGTTGTGTTAGCTAATCCTAGTTTATAATTTTAAAAGGCTAATTACAATTATGTTAGCACAGCTGCAAACTGTTGTCCTGATAAAAGAAGCAATAAAACTGGCCTTCTTTAGACTAGTTGAGTATCTGGAGCATCAGCATTTGTGGGTTCAATTACAGGCTCAATAGGCCAGAAACAAAGAACTTTCTTCTCAAACTCGTCAGTCTATTCTTGTTCTGAGAAATGAAGGCTGTTCCATGCAAGAAATTGCCAAGAAACTGAAGATCTCGTACAAAGCTGACAGTGCAAACTGGCTCTAACCAGAATAGAAAGAGGAGTGGGAGGCCCCGGTGCACAACTGAGCAAGAGGACAAGTACATTAGAGTGTCTAGTTTGAGAAACAGACACCTCACAAATCCTCAACTGGCAGCTTCATTAAATAGTAGCCGCAAAACACCAGTCTCAGCGTCAACAGTGAAGAGGCGACTCCAGAATGATGGCCTTCTAAGCAGAGTTCCACTGTCCAGTGTCTGTGTTCTTTTGCCCATCTTAATATTTTATTTTTATTGGCCAGTCTGAGATATATTCCCCTGGAGGTAAAATCAATAATGGAGTTTTGATTTGAGCTACACAGGCCTTGACAATGGACTTCTTTAATTTATTCACATGCCTGCTGCCTCACAGAAGGTCAGAACAAGACCGGGTGGACATCAACTGCAACAGTGAGGGAAACAGAGAGAACAATAAGAAATGCTTTTAGTCCAAAAATGTAAAAAAATTAAAAAAAAATTAAAAAATTATAATAATAATGCTGTTTCTTAAATTTGAACACCCTCAAAATTATTTATGCACACCATAAAACACCCAGCGTTATTAGTCGTAGGGCTTGATATAATCTCCCGTGGGCAGATTCTGCATATAGCTGATCAAATTACGTGAGATTTTATTTCCTGGTTAACAGAGACTAGGCCTGATTTGAAATCTCAACCTGGTCTCAGAGCATTTCATATTATTCTGAATATTACATCTGAGACTATCCATTTGTTACAATATGTTACCAATTAGGAAAACGTATGATATGTTATGAATTCTAGCTAGGTGGCTAACTTTAGCTAGCTGGCTTACATTAGCTTGGCTATGGGTTAGGGTTAGGATTAGGGGTTATGGTTAAGGTTAGGGTTAGGGGAAGGGTTAGCTAACATGCTAAATAGTTGCAAACTAGCTAAAAGTAGTAAGTCATTAAAAAGTTGCTAAAATGCTAAATGTATACATGTCGAGATTCAAATTCTTCACCTTTGGGTTGCTAGACGTTCACATTATGTGCCCCCACCCCAACAAACCACCCTACTTTCATTTTTGCCTTAAGTATCCACTTGTCTTATTTAACCATACCAAACTTAACGTATCATTCTAATTTGAATGTCCCGTATTTTAATTTACTATGTTACTTCTAGTCTATGACATCAGGCTGGAAATCTAGTAGGCTATATGATCTGCACCCCTAGTTCTTTTGTTGCATGCTCAAACACCTAACCGTTGTACAAACTGTCTGGTTTCTGTGGTAAATCAGAGTAAAATATTTGGTAGTAAAATCAATTAGGGAAATTGTACATATCATGAAATAATTTGCTATTATAGATAATCACAATAATTCAGAGCACTATGTTCACAGCGGAAGGTAGCCTAGTGGTTAGAGCGTTGGACTAGTAACTGAAAGGTTGCAAGATTGAATCCCTGAGATGACAAGGTAAATATCTGAACAAGGCTGTTAACCCACTGTTCCTAGGCCGTCAGTGAAAATAAGAATTTGTTCTTAACTGACTTGCCTAGTTAAATAAAGGTAAAATAAAAACAGCACTGATTTAACCTATTAGGGAGCGTGTTCGGATTGTTCGGAGGTTTGGAGAGTGGCGTGCCCAAAGTAAAATGCCTGGTACTCAGGTCCAGAAACTAGGATATACACAATTAGTAGTATTGGATAGAAAACACTCTGAAGTTTCTAAAACTGTTTAAATAATGTCTGTGAGTATAACAGAACTGATTTGGCCGGCAAAAACCAGAGAAACATTAATCCGGAAAATGTGATTCTGTGAAGTGACACTTTTCCCATTAACTTTCTATTGAAAGGAGGGGGATCCAGCTCCCAGATTGCAGTACCTATGGCTTCCACTAGATGTCAACAGTCTTTAGACTAGGTTTCAGGCTTTTATCTTGAGTAACCAAGGAGTAAGAGATCTCGTCTGAGGTCTGAAATGTCCTGTTATGGTTTATGCGCGTGACAGTGAGCGCACTCTTAGCTATATTTCTTTTCTATTCAACAGGCTATATTCCGTCTGAAATATTATTGTTTATATTCATATTGGGGTATCTGAGTATTGATTAGAAATGCTGTTTGACTTGTTTCGACGAACTTTACCGGTACTTTTGGGATATTGTTTGTCTGCTTGGATGAACGCCTTTGAGCAGGTGGATTACTGAACAAAACGCTCCAACCAAACGGATCTTTATGGATATAAAGAGGGCTTTATCGAACAAAATGACCATTTATTGTGTAGCTGGGACCCTTGGGATTGCCATCAGATGAAGATCTTGAAAGGTAAGCGATTTATTTTATTGCTATTTCTGAGTTTTGTGACACCCCGTGCTGGTTATGTTATTATACTAATTGAATATGTGTGCGGGGAGCTGTCCTCAGACAATCAAATGCTATGCTTTCGTCGTAAAGCCTTTTTGAAATCTTACAATGCTGTAAGATTACCAAGATTCTAAGCTTTTGAAGAGTGTGCAACACTTGTATTTTCATGAATGTTTTATATTGCTACTTTTGTATTTTGAATTTGGCGCTTTGCATTTTTCCGGATGTTGTCGCAGGTGGGGCGCTGTTGCCCCACTGCTCCCTATTAACAGTGCATGTATGTTATGCTCTACATCTACCGCTAGAGGGCGGTCAAACCATAATATTAGATTGACTCCTGATAGATTTTTATTTAGCCACATGCACAGGTTGCAGTACAGTGAAATTAAACTTGAGCTCCAACAGTGCAGGTGTGAATGTAACAATAAAAACCCATTATTAATAATATATACATGTTTTAAAGTGACTGAACAATCAACATACAGCCTACTACTTGAGATTCATCAGATTATATATTTTATATTGCTTGTAGTGAGTAGATAAATTTTTTTTTACATTTCTTTGAATACAACAATTCAAAGTCATTATTTTCATATTTTATCACTCCAAACACTCATTGCTATACCTGCAATATATGTATTGAGTTATAAAAAAAGAAATACATCACAATATATTACAACTAGTCTGTAGGGTGTCACTGCTGATATTGTCCCTAGATAATAATCATATGCATTTTGAACCAGAGAGCCTTATTTTGCACAAGACTTGCTAAGATGTTTGCTCAATGTCAATTTCTGAATTTGAAATTCCACACAAATGGTTTATTACCACTTTATTGATGTATCCTCCTCTGACTTTGTTAAATTATTCATGAATCTACCCCTGAAGAAAACACTGTTTGTTCTGCCTCAATCTGTGTTTGGTATCAACACAGGGATTCACAGAGCCATCACAGTTATAATCGTAGTTTATCATCTCATTTAATGCACTTTGTGTTGCGTTTTTTTCATATCCTAATAAATGTGTGCAAAAAATTATTTCCTCTTGTCCCACTTGTCATTGGTGGTGGCTTGGGCTTGTCAAAATTACATGATTGGTCAGAATGTAATTCCTTTCAATCAGAGTTCTTTGGGACCTAATGTGATGTGACAGTTGAATTGAGGCTCTGCGTTTCTCTCTAAATACTTCTCATAGCGATGACTTAAACACCCCCAGGAGGCTCAGTAGAGGTTCCCTTTGAACAAACACCTGAGGGAGACTAAACTGGGACTGAACCAGCACCTAGAGGTCTTATCAACCAGCACTGGGACCGCTACACCAACTAGACAGATTAACCCAAATGGCACCCTATTCCCTATATAGTGCACTCCTTTTGACCAGAGCCCTCTGGGCCCTGGTCAAAAGTACTGCACTATAAAAGGAATAGGGTGCTATTTGGGATGCACACACGGTCTTATCAACCAGGCCTGTTTGGGTTTATCAAAGGGTACAATGGGTAATTTCTCCTGCCACTGCGGAGGAGAGAAAAAAGGGAAGAAAAAAGAGAGAAGGGAGTATGTTTAAGAGAGAATCTTTATCTGAGCTTAATTTTCCATGCTCTAGCAGAGTGGAGGATTTCTCCCCCAGTACAGATCTCTTTGTCAGATCCTACGTACCCAGAATAGACCCAGGGGTGCTCGGAGAACATACGTATCACCTAGATTTGCCTTCCAGCTCTCTTCACTTCTCTCCAGTGATTGCTCTCTCTCTCTCTCTCTCTCTCTCTCTCTCTCTCTCTCTCTCTCTCTCTCTCTCTCTCTCTCGCTCTCCCATTCTATTTCCCCCCACCTCTCTCTCCCTCCCCACTGGCTTCTTTGTGTAGAAAGAGACAAGCATTTTGGAAATCAAATCTCAGTTTGTCGGAGTAAAACTGGAGCAGACTTCAATTTGAATAGATTTACTGCAACATAATTGTTCTGAGCACATATACACACACACAACCCCCATCCTCCCCTAGCTACCTCTTTCCAACTGCAGTGCAAACCAGGCATCACAGTCGTTAAAGGAAACACTGCAAATTAAATGTAATGTCTCTAGCAATGCACCTCCCAATATGTGAATAACTGCAGTATGGAATGATGAAATACATGTCTGTGGGGAAAACAAATAGGTTAGTAGCTTGTCTTTTATGAGACAAGCTACTACTAACCTTACTACAATTTGACCCTCACTGTTGCTCTTACCTGGAATTGCAGTGACCTTCCAGCCTTAATGGCCTAGTTCTTCTCAGACCTGTCATCGCTCTCTGATGACTATTAATTATGCTCCTTACTGTCATGCTTTTATGACGTGCTAATCATGACACTCACTGGAGCTCTGTAATGACACGTCTCTCATGACCTCGTCACGTTAGCTACAAGAGAGGACTGGAGAGGACTAGAAGGGACTAGGGTAGTGATTGTTGTCAGCAGGGAGTCCACAACACTGTTGGGACATGGGAGGTGGTGGTAGAACACATGAGGTGGGTGGTGAGATAGAGAGAGGCAATTTTGGAGGCTTGGGTGGAGAGGTATGGTATGTGTGTGTGTCTGCTTACATGTGCCTGCTTACGTGTGCATGTTTCCGTGTATGTCTGTGTGTGTATAGGGCTGAGGTAGAGGGGTGTATAGATGGTTGTGAGGAGTCCCCCAGCTCTCCTCCTGTGATGACCAGAGTGTCCATCAACGAGGTCTCACGGGTGCCACGGAAACAGCAGTGCTGGCACAAATAAAAAACATACCCTGGGAAAGTGCTTTTTCTCCCGTCAGACACAGAGTGATGGATCAGCCTGGCCGCAGCACACAATGCATTTGTGAAGAGAGGAGAGGGGGGCGAAAAACAAGGTCTGGCAGAAAAACACTTCCACTTAACTACTAGTTGGCTCTGAAATATTAAACAGTTAGATATTTATTTCATAATTCGAGAGGCTGGATTTAGAGATCAAGAATAGGCATACACAACACAACAAAAGAATGGACACAACACAACAAAATAATGGACACAACACAACTGACTGAAAATGAACCATATTGTTTAATAACACAGAGGGACACATTAATATTCACATGTGTCTAACTCATAGAAAATGTACATACATCATACTATTTAGCTAATCTAATCTAATCTGATAGAACACCATTAGACTACTAGTAAGTACTATTATTAATCGCAACAAATTCCCACAGATGACCTTGGGGATAAAACTGTCTCATTTGTGTAGTCTTACAATGTGTGTGTGTGTGTGTCTCCTTACTCTCCCTCTGCTCTGAGCTCGGGGCATGGGCAGCCTGGGTTCACACTCTGATTGATGGAAGCTTTATTTTCTTGAGGCGTCCGGAAAAGAAATAGAGAGGGATAGAGAGAGAGATACCTGCTTGTCTTCAGAGAGTTACAAGACAGCCAGCCGGGAGAAAAATAACCACTGCTTCCTCCAATAATTGTCCCTGCTTCCTTTGAAGGAAATAAATTATCCTTGATATTCAACCAACAGCTTATTTTGGGATTTCTCCTCTTTCAATCTAAGGTTGTTTTAATGAATGCGTGCCTTTCTTAAATTAGCCCTCTAAGGAGCTATAACTCAAATTCTTGTATTTAAGGAAGTAATAGGTTGGAAAAAATGCTAAACTGAAATAATTATGCAGTCCAACACTTTGCTTTGAGTGTAAACTGCATGAGACACCCGATGAAATATGAATGTTTGTAGGGTGCAAAGATATTTAAATATTAACCACTCTGTGTTTGTCTACAACCCCAGTAAAGATGCTAGTCAATGGCAATAATTGCTTTGCTGCAAAACTTTGCACTTAATTTATTGGTTAGCAGTGTACACAGAAGTTTAGGCAAAAAAAATGTTCTCTCTCTCAATAGGCAGAAAAATATTGATATTTTTCCAAGTACTCAATTATGCTAATTCACAATGCCAAGGTCTGTTTGATTTAATAATACAGCAGGTATGTGCATCTCAAAGAACATCTTAGGTTATTGATATAAGGGAACAGTACACTCCAGTCCATAAGGAAGTGAGGAAAGGGAAGGAGAGGGAGAGGGGGGGAAGGAGAAGAGAGGAGAGGAGACCCCTTGGGGACTGATCCTGTATCAGGAGATTGCATATTTCTACGCTAAAGCTATTCAAACCCACCAAAGCTTGAATTATTTAAGACACTGTTTTTCAAAGGCTTGATTTAGCTGTGTGTGTGTGTGTTTGTGCGTGCGTGCTTGTGTGTGTCTGCGTGCGTGCACGTAGGGGGGTTCTAGGCTATCGTAGTCCTGGATTGTTTTATGTTTCTACCCCACCCACTCGCCTGGTTGGCTAAAATGGCCTTTTACTTTCTAAGCATGCTTTTACTGCCTCCGAATAGTTATTTTTGTTGATGAAAAAGATATGCCTTGGTAAAGTGAACCCCGGGTATTCACAAGGTTGTTTAATACTTTTCCCTCAGTTTGCCTTATAAATTTATCATCAGTAAAGTATACTAGTGGTCTCATGCCTTAGTGCAGGCTTAAAGCTAAGTGGTAACGTTGAATAAAGAGAGAGAGGGGGAAGGAGTGCGAAAGAGAGAGAGAGAGAGAGAGAAGGGAGAGAGATGGAGAGAGAAAGTGAGAGAGGGAGTCAGAGTAAGAGAAGTGAATAGAATATAAAGGGAGAAGAGAGCAAGCAAGGGAGCGTTTACATGGTGGATGGTGGTTGATCCCATCCGTTCTGCAGTAGAGAGGAGCTTTTGTTCAACGTTTAAGAACATTGACAATCCTGTACCGGCTTCATCGATGCATCACTTGATTCACAGATACAGTACAGAGGCCACACTTGTTAAACAAGTTGTATGTTAATGACTTGTATTAGAACTGATCAATCCACTGTGGACGCAGGCGCTTCCAATCTCTTTGAAGAGAACACATTGATCGGCCAGAATATAAAGGAATTAAACAATTGGTCCACCAAAGAGTTGAGTGTCTGGAACTAGTTAAGCTGCTTTTCCATGTGATTGAGGAAGCAAAAAAAACACACCAAACAAACAAACAAATAAACCTACAAAATGTTTACCCAAATTAGGGCAGTACACCTGCGAAAAAGAATTTTGCAAAGTGCACCATTGAGAATAAACAAATTATTAAACAGGTTTCGGTCTAGTTTGTCTTGAGGTGACAGGAAAGGACTATATGTGACTCTCTCTCTCTCTCTCTCTCTCTCTCTCTCTCTCTCTCTCTCTCTCTCTCTCTCTCGGGACAGACTTCCATTTAAGCAGGTCGAATAATGTCCTACTTATTATTTAGGAGGATTTAATAAATATGAACTAGAGTAAGTGTTAATTGATATGTTGCTTCTCCAGGGAGTCTCTGTGTGAAGGTGATGCGATTGGGACACTGGGACACTGCGATTTACAGACAAATTGATCTCCATTAGCAAGAGGGTCTGGTGTGGCCTTGTGGAGTGGATTAATAAGCAGTACATACAAGTTGTGCCACTGAAAAGAACAGGGAATAGAGAAAAAGTATTCAATGTGGAGCTAGTTGTTGTTGTTTTCAAGCCTTGACATGTGGATAGCTGTTTGAGATGGTTAGAGCTCCTGAAAGATTGTATGGTGGATGTATGTGTCCCAGGTGGTATATACTTGTTGTTGTCTCGCCCTTGTGGCAGATGTTTACTCCTGAATTAGCTAGCTTTGCTTCTTCCCTGGATGGGATGGAGGAGGGAAGGGTGTTTCCTGATACAGAACTGGAGCGCAGTCTGTGAGCAGATAAAATATGACGATATAATAATATTGATAGATCAGTTTTGACCATCTATCACGTTGATGGATCACAGTTTGAGAAATACTTTTTGTGTGCTGTATACTGTAAGTTATGTGTACAGTACATCACCAATATTTGAAAGACTGTCTGGAAAAGTCAGAATGCATAGTATAGTGTTTCTCCAACCTGAGAGACATCATCCTCTCATGAGCTTCCAATATTGTTTGCCGCAGTGGAATTAGGTAAGAGGGGCCTAGTAGCAGTATCATAGATCACTGACCTATTTGTTCACTATTAGGCTACAGGAACTCACATTGGAGGTGAATGCTTCTAACTTACAAGAACCACCTTAAGAACCTTAATCACCTATGAACCAACCCGATTCCTTCTTTCCTCCTTTCCTCTCCATTTCCCCGCCTCTAATGACGCTGTGGAGGCCCTTGACAAAGAGTGCGTCCCATATGGCACCCTATGCTCTATAAAGTGTGCTGCTTTTCGCATAGGGCTCTGTTCCAAATGAGTGCACTATAATGGGAATAGGGTGCCATTTGGGACGTAGACAAAGTGTTGGGTAATTAAAGCAATAACACAGGGAGGATGTCGTTGATGTCGTCGATAAAGATTGGTAGCGAGGCACCGCTCTGTGGTGTGTGTCAGGCTCAGCAGACGAGCAGAGCAGCGGAGGAGAGGAGTGTCAGGCTCTACCCGTCCCCTGCATCCTTCCACCCGACACTCTCCTTTCATCTTCTCCACTCAGACATGAAAAATTCATCCAAGACCTGCAGAAATATTTATTGTGAAATCTTAGTAGTGAGAAGTGGTAGCACTGAAAATGTATGTCCTCCTTTGGCCTCCAACAGCTGTGGACCCCTTAATTAATTTGATTGCTCACATTATACAATAAATAAATTTATACAATATTTATCTGGCCTTTTTCTCTTTCCCTCTTCCCAGCTCTACCAGGACTGATCAGATAGACACAGATAAGAAGAGATTAGCCTCCAAGCCTTGTCTCTTCCCAGCTCTACGAGGACTGATCAGATAGACACACATGACAAGAGGCTAGCCTCCAAGTCTTGTCTTTTCCCAGCTCTACGAGGACTGATCAGATAGACACACTTGAGAAGAGGCTAGCCTCCAAGTCTTGTCTCTTCCAAGCTCTACCAGGACTGATCAGATAGACACACACATCAAGAGGCTAGACTCCAAGCCTTGTCTATGAATAGCAGTGTTATTCTTTTCCTAGTCCTCTTTTGTTCTCTGTCTGATTATTTCATAAATAAACAGATACATCCCTCTCCTATGGGACAATTGCTGTTGGTCCAGAGGTGTCCTTTATCATACAATGAATTTCTCACAACAGACTAGCATGGATTCTTATACAATACTAGTGCATTTTCATGCTTTACATGTGTGAGTGTGACCATACTCAGACTAGCGGCATGCATTGTTTGATACATAATCCTAGTGTCAGACTATTCATTATGCTTTACCTGGGATTCTGGGGTTGGATTATCTTCAGAGTGTGACCATACACAGTGTATTATGTATTTTGTTATTATGTACTGTATAAAGGATTACATGGCTTAGGCCGGGTGGAGGTTTATCAAGGTGTTGATATAGCTTTCTTCTGCTATGGGATTGTGATATCCTAGGCTACACACATTGGCAAACACAAATACACACACACACGCACGCTTCTTGATTAGACAGTGTTAAATTCACATGGATACAGTAATCCTCATAGTAGAACAACACAGAGATGACATACTACTCTACAGGCCCATAAGAGACGTTTAGCTCCTAGTGACTCCTGTGTGCAGAAGCAACCTTCCTTCCTTATCTCCCCATGCTGCTCACACATCACACCACACCGCACAGAATAACAGCCAACTGAAGTCTTGGCTCTGACTAAAGAGAGCAGGTTATAGCCTAGCTGTGTCTCTGTCTGAAATGTATTTTCTATTCCCTCCCTAATCAATATCAAAAGCAGCAAAAATGCGGGCGAGGGGAAGATGCACAAGACAACAAGGCGAAAGCAAACAAATGCGTGTCTGTTTAGTGGGGGGAGAGAATTAGAGCTTGGTTTTGTCTTCCTCTCCTTACCTGTCGTTATCTGTTTTAGCTCTCTTAATGAGAGCTCCTCTATTCTCGGTCACATCACATTTGTTTTATACCAGTCCCTTTGAACAGCTGAGATATATTGAGCCCCCTTTGATCATGGAATCCTTCTGAATTCTAAATCAGAAATGAGCCTCCCCTCCCCTCGAAATATCTCTTGCTAGGTCGTCTCCTCATTTTCTGCGACTATTTTGTTTGTTTACTATATACAAACCAAACGATGCCAGGAAGAAAGTGGTAAAATGAAACAGAAAGAAGAGAAAGAAAGAAAAAGATTAGATAAAGAGAACATGAGAGACATGGGAGAGCCTGGGAGAAAGGAGAGAGCCCACGTGGGTTGTGTACATTTTCTTCATTTATGTTTATAAATTTAACAGAGAGAGGAGAGGGAGATAAAAGGAAAAAATTTAAGAGAAACTTTGCCACCAGACGCAGTGGCGGCACGCCTGCCTACTTTGCTTTTCTCTCATTCTCTTTTTTTTTTGAAGGCGGCGTGCGTTTTCTAATGATGACCGTTGGCATGCTGAGACACCTGGGACTTCCCCCAGCATCCACGGAGGATGAGGGAGGCTGATCAAAATTAGCTCATTCTCATTTCAAACAGAATTTGGCCCGGCCCCTGATCACAGTGAAGCACATAGATCGCCTGGACCCTGGGCCCCTCATGGTCCTGCAGAACTGGAATAGAGAGACACGCATCAACCAGAGAGTTCTCCACCCGGTTGGAGGGAGCAGAAGGCCCTCCCCTGGAGAGGGTGGCGTTGGGGAGGGAGCAGGGGGAAGACGGCACAGTGACATGGCTGTGGGACACCAGGGGTCTGGATGTTCTCTGGCTCTTATTCCCTGTTAAAAGATTTAAACCATCGGGTATGATAGGTCCCTTTGATATTTGCTAAGCATAGAGCCAGGGCACAAGAGAGAGACTGAAAGAAAGAGAGAAAGAGAGGGAAGGAAGGAGGGAGGGAGGGAAAGAGAGGTGAGGTGGTGAAGGGGTGAGGCAGGGGGATGTTACCAGGAGGCAATCATCTTTATCGGAGCCATAAGCCGGAGGAGGAGGGGTGAGAAAGGGGTGAGGATGGTGGAAGAGGATGGGAGGAGGGTGGGAGAACCCCTGTCTCAGTGCAGTCACTCCAACAAAGGAAAGATGAAAGCGATGAGGTTGAGGCCAGGGCCAAGGCTGACTGTGAAGCAGAGTGAGAGAGAGAGAGAGAGAGAGAGAGAGAGAGAGAGAGAGAGAGAGAGAGAGAGAGAGAGAGAGAGAGAGAGAGAGAGAGAGAGAGAGAGAGAGAGAGAGAGAGAGAGAGATTACTGGCACAGAGGAGAGGAGAAGATAAGTTGTGGTGCTTCTAACCACTCCTGCAACTTTTGCCTTTTTAAATCCAACTTTGACTTTCATTTTAGAAGGAGGTAGAAGAGGGGGTGGTGGGTACGGCTGTGGTCTTCATCAGTATCAATGGTATTTTGGTCTGCTAAAATACAGGGAGAGAGAAAGGAGCCTGAAACCTTATGGGAAACTCACCTCTCACCTCTCTCTGCTGACAAAGGCTCAATAGCTTCACAAGGTAAACTATTCACCTAGACAGGCTCTAGGCACAAGGTAGTCTCGTACGCAATTAGCCAGACTGTAATAGCATGACCCTCACAGATACACACGAGTCCTCTCATTCCTCATTTTCTACAACTCACAACTGAATACTGCTTGTCAGTATTCAAGAGTGTTCAAACCCCCTAACCTGGTGTGTGTATGTGTGTGCGTGTACGCGCAAGTGTGTGTATCGTATCCCTTCCTCGTGCAGTGTTTGGGAGACAGATGGAAGCCAGTCTCAGCAAAGGGAATAGTAAAGATCTGAAAGTGTTTTAGCAACAATTAAAATCTTTGATGGTTTAATCTGTTCACATCAAAAGCAACAACCCTACTGTTTGATTTTCTTTTGATGACACAGAGTATAAAAACTGATCTGCCAATTGTCAGCAAACACAGAGCTTTGTAGAGAAGAGGCAGAAGGCAGAAGGCTGTGGGTGACGCACTGTTGAAAAGGATTAAAGGCCCAGTGCAGTCCAAAACAAGATTTGCCTGTGTTTATCTATATTTCCACACTATGAGGTTGAAATAATACTGTGAAATTGTGCAATTGGTGATAATGCCCTCCCCCTGGGCACACACTGGTTGAATCACATTGTTTCCACGTCATTTCAATGAAATGATGTTGAACCAATGTGGAATAGATGTTGAATTGATGTCTGTGCCCAGTGGGCTTCAGTGTAAGAGCTGTTTGAAAGATCGCCTGAAATATCTGCCCGTTAATAGACCTATAATAAAGAGAGTTCAAAATATCTTTGCCAATAACAGCTAGTTTTCAGTTTTGCCCTCCCCACTCAGACCGAGCAATATTCTTGCTTGATAAATTGCCCTTGCTAAGAAGCAATTTTTGTTTATTTTTGACCCTTTTGATTGAAAACAATCACACTAAGGTACTTAATTGTTACCCAGAAACGTCTGCATTGGGAAAGCAACCAGAAGAAAAGGGCATTACTCTAATTGAGTTTGAATGGAAAGCCTGTTGATGCAAACTACTTTAGCAACACAAAAATGTGCTAACAAAAATCACCAAAAAGCTATATAAGCCAAGAAACATATATTTGTATAAAATCCAAAGTTTCCATTAAATTATAGAAACATTAAGAATAACAAAATCAGATATCTGTGGGTTCTGAAAATTCTTATTAAGTAATTATATTGTTGTCTATGCCTGTGCTGATGTGGTAAAGCCCCTCTCTTCCGATGTCCTGTTGAGATGTATTCATCTGTTAATTACACATTCTAAAGCACAATGGAGTGATGTGAAGCTTGTAAAAAAAGAGGCAGAGATAGACATTGGAGTGATTATTACACCAGTTTGGGCTGGGAGGCCATGTTGTTTTATTGGGGCTAATACTCTAGTCAAATATTTGTTTTCTTCTGGGATTTTCTTGCCAAAGAAGAATGTATTATCCACATAACATTAAAGGACAAAAGTCTATCAGTGTGCATCCCAAATGGCACCCTTTTTGCTATATTATGCACTACTTTTGACCAGAGCCCTATGGCCCCTGGTCTAAAGTAGTGCACTATGTAGGGAATAGGGTGTCATTTGGGACAATACTTCAGACTGGCCAACGAGCGGTTCCTCTAACTTATTTTCCTGTTCTCCCTCCGTCTTTGTGCATGTTCATTAGGAAGTTAATCACAGGAGAGGCTTCTCCTCTTTTTCCCTGTTCGTGCGCGGGATTAGTGGAGTCAGGGAGGCTTTCTAAAACTCTGACAGGGCTCTTCTCTGGGCTGGGGTATCACTCCAGTACTTTCCTCCAAAAAGTCTCTCTCTCTCCCCACAGGGAAACACATTCATTTACACAACTGCCCTTTTATTTGAAGACACCATCAGCCACAGAAACATCAGTAACAGCAGTAGAGCCGCAAACATCCTCATATCCATGCATTTTCTAACCCAGTGTGGGACAGTTTTTTTTCTATTTAATTATATCTGTATATTGGGTTTCAAAAGGAGTTTGACAGTACTTTCCGCTGCATAATTTGAAAAAGCGTTTTCACTGCAAAGGGGCTTTAGAGAGATTATGCATTGTTTTTCATATAACATATACCTGGTCTAATTAACACTTCCTTTGTGGAATCACATTCACAAAATCACATTCCAGCATGCTTGGGGTTGACGACCATGTGCTCTGGAGATCTGCGTGCAATATGTTTACATTAGTCTAAAAGCAGTGTAAATTGAATTATCCTGTATGTTCCCGACGGTGACTGCTGGTGTAAAGTGGTGTGTACAGAGTTGTACACTACTCAGCCCTCCTCTGGGACAGAAACCCTTCCCTGTTTTTCCATCAAGCCTCCAAACGGAGGGAGGGAGAGATGGAGGAGAGGAGAAAATAATCAATGAATCACATGCCATCCATCCAGCATCCAGGAAAACACTGTACAGACCTAAATTAATTTGACAACAGGGATGAAAAACAGGAGAAAGCTCCTCTGGATATCAGTTTGAGTGTCTTTGTTCTTCACATGGCAGAGGAACAACGACCAAATAGGGAGTAATTGAATTCAAAGTGCTTATTTTCTCCTACGTCTTCTCTTTCTAATGCAGCCCACACCCCTGAGCCCTCGGGGCGAGACCAGCACAAACCGCATCACATCAGAAGGTGACATATCAAAAACTGTGTCACAAAATCACAAGAAAGGCTGTAATGGCTGCCAGAGACGTGGCAGCAGGCAGTAGTTCAGGGTGTTTCTAGTCTAGTGGGCTCTGTTCTATCGCTCCCTTGCCTATTGGGGTTGTAGGGGAATCAGAGGGAAAGCTACCTCTGCTCTGCTCTGCTCTCAAGCCTGCCAAACGAACGTGGCATTGGCGGGATTTGATGTTGATGGCTTAGTGACAGTTAGGATGAAGGATGGTGGTTAGTGTTGAACACGAGACTCAGGGCTGATCAATGGGACCTCTCAGACAGACAGGCCTGTGTGTAGCCGACTCGCCGAGTTATAGGATGATTCCTCCATGCTCTTCAAAAAGACCCCCCTTTTCTCTCCTTTCTCACCCTCTCTCCCCTTCTCCTACCCCACGACTCCTCCCATCTCTCACTGTAACCATCCCTTTCTCTTTCTTTCTTTCTTCCACCTCCAAAAGCATTAAATGACAAATCCATGCCCCAAGTACAGAAAGATATCGGCCTGCTGTCTAGTTCGTCTCCTACGGCATTGCATGAGTCAGCTGCATTTTCTGATAGATGTGCTGCTGAGCTAACATCAGGACCAAAGACCGTCAAAACAATAAGGAGAAAGCAGTGGTATGGAAGACCGTCCATCCACAATAATATTCCTCCACCAGGGGACATTATGTCCATTTTGAAGACAGTTATTTGTTTCTCTCTAACTTCAGGTTATTACTGTACCTTGATAAACTGACATTTTTTCCATCTGACATTTTTGTCATATCAAATACCTTGTCACTCTTTGTGCAACGGACTTTGAACGGTAGTTAGGTTCGTTTTCCATCATTAGATCATGTTCCGTCGTCAAGAGAGATGAGATTCTCCTTAAAGATCCTTAAAATGGCCTCCTGTATCTGGTCAAAAGGCCCTTCGTCAAAGCGTTGTGGTAAAGGCCAGGGATGAGTATTGGTGAGACCAAAGCCTTCCAGAGATGCTACTGTAGCATGATGGCAGGTCCTGGGGGTCCAGGGAAGTATCACAACGCGTGGTCACAGAAGAAGAGACACTTTATGGATCAAATGCCAGCGGCCATGTGAAATCAAAGGGAAAGGCGTACGGCGAGGCAAGCGGCTTCTCCCACTTAGAGTTCAGCTGCAGAGGAAGAGAAGGTTTTATTATGGATGTACTAGAGAGGCAGCCCAGGTCAGGAAGCAATCACAGCTCTGACAGCTAGCAGACACCTAGCCCAGCAGGTAGCAGCCAGCGTCGCCCATCAGAGATGTCCTTCTCTCTGGACCACCAGTGGAGAGAAGGGGCCAAAGGGATAGTGGAAGGCCACCGTTCCATCGCTGACAGTGGAAAAGACCCATAAGAGTCTTTTCTCAAAGCAGAAAAATAGGGCCTGTCGATGGGCTTCCATGTCAGTCAATAACTGACAAACATATCGGAGGGGAAAGTTCATACACGGACGTGCATCCAGGGTTTGATAGGAAAGCTGTATACATACGGTACATCACTGGATCTATAAGTAAGTGTGGATGTGTTGACTTGATAAAACTCTACCTTCAAAGCTACCGTTTATGTATGTCAAAAAATGACCTGATATAGCCTTCTCTCACAGAAGAGACAATCAAACCCCATGCAGCATATGGCAGTCTGCTGAGACAGACCAGGCACAGAGACAGACCAGGAACAGAGAGAGACCAGGAACAGAGACAGACCAGGAACAGAGACAGACCAGCACAGAGACAGACCAGGAACAGAGACAGACCAACACAGAGACAGACCAGGCACAGAGACAGACCAGCACAGAGACAGACCAGCACAGAGACAGACCAGCACAGAGACAGACCAGCACAGAGACAGACCAGGCACAGAGACAGACCAGCACCGAGACAACTAGGAACAGAGACAGACCAGGCACAGAGACAGACCAG
>QNTS01001615.1:280358-302975 GCA_003317085.1 Hucho hucho | reverse complement strand
GAGAGAGAGAGAGAGAGAGAGAGAGAGGAGCATAAAAATGACACCCAGAATTCTGAATTGTGGGTATTGTAGTTGTATAACCTACTATATGGCGTTGCCTCTCTGTGTCAGTCTTCTGGTTATAGAAGGGCTCATCATTGTCCGGGTCAGCCTGCCACACATACTTCAGCACTGTGTTGATCAGAGCCTTGCTGATCAGGATGCACAGGTACACTATCAGATACGCATTCATTGACCTGGAGGGGGAGAAAGAGAGGAGGGGTGACAGAGAGGAGGTGGTGACAGAGAGAGGAGGGGGTGACAGAGAGAGGAGGGGGTGACAGAGAGAGGAGGGGGTGACAGAAAGCAGGGGTGACAGAGAGGAGGGGAGACAGATGCATAGGAAATTACATAAGAATGCCTTCAGGAAGGGTGGACGGTCTGAACGGGTCTTTATGGGGAAACGGATATCAAGTGAACCCGTCTGCAAATAAGGATAACATGCATCATAAAGTGGAAAACACAACCAAGTTGATGGGCCTTACTTCTCAACTGCAGAGCGTTTCTGGGACTTGGACTGGTAGTTGAGCGCCATCTTGGTCTCCATACCAGTGTAGATGGCAACAGCTAGGAGACAGAAACCAGAGGGTCAGCGTGGGGAGAATTTCACATCAGTGCAGATGAACGAAAGAGACTAGGAAAGGGAACGACTTTTGACTATTGAGATGCAGCCTTGGCGGCAATAATATCAGTCAGATCTGACCAGTCAAGTCTCTGTCAGTACTGAATACTATCATAGTGTCCTATAATTATCTGTGGAATCAACTCCCATCACACTCATCTGATTTCATAATAAGACTTGGCTTGCAGTAATGTCATCTCCTGCAGTGTACTGACTGCATTCCTGCTTGACAGGTGGTAATATTCTCTCTCATAAAGGTCTGTACAGGCCTCAGCAGCTGGTTTCATTATACAACCCCCAGTGTGAACACAGGAACTTCATGATTTGGAGAGGAACCTCTAAACATTCCACACCCATTCTATGAATGAAAACTAGGAATCTATTTTACATTCTATTAGTGATGTCATTACAAGGTCACCCAGTGTAGTGTCTTTCGATTCTATTAGTGATGTCATTACAAGGTCACCCAGTGTAGTGTCTTTCGATTCTATTAGTGATGTCATTACAAGGTCACCCAGTGTAGTGTCTTTCGATTCTATTAGTGATGTCATTACAAGGTCACCCAGTGTAGTGTCTTTCGATTCTATTAGTGATGTCATTACAAGGTCACCCAGTGTAGTGTCTTACCATATATGTGCTGTGTGTTTTTCAGTGTCGCCCCTCTGAGAAGTAGGTTCTCAGATCCCAAAGGCCTGAAACAAACACAGAATACACTTTTTTTTCTTTTTTGATGTGCAAACACAAACATTGACCTCCTGAATTTGGAGTCAATTTCCTGGGTATGGATTTACCTCGCGATGGGCTCGTTTCTGTCCGAATAAATATTGATCCGGCCCACGAATCTGTCCAGGGAGAGAGAGAATGCATGTGTGAGTTGGTGTGTTTTGCATTGTTTTTCTCTATACAACCAGTACTGATTGTCTGGATGCAGTGCTGTGTGCAGTGTTGTCACTCACTTGTAGAGGTCTGGTTGTGGTTGTTCACATTCAATAGAAGCCTGTAGAGTATCGAAATCTTCCTCTGTGTTGAAGGACTTAGTGTCCTGCACAGCATAGTAGGTCTTTGTGCAGGGATGGAGAGAGTCACAGTGAGATCAGAAACACAGCGAGCCACGATGCATCTCACACTACCCCTCTAATGAAACAGAATACTAACTCTCCATCTCTCTCTATCCCTCACATACACCCACTCACCCCTCTCTCTCGCTCACTCTTTCCAGTCTCCCACGCTCTCTCTTTCACTCTTCTGTTCTCTCTCAACTCTATCCCATTCTTTCTTTATCTCTGCCTCAGCCACCTCTCCCCTCTCCCTCCTCCTCTCTCTCAGTCAGAGTGTAGTGTTACCTTGTGACTGGACTCCCCATCCAGACTGGCTGTAGTGACAAAACAGGTCCCGTCCTCCCTACTGGTGGAGAGAAGGATGAGGTCACAGGGGAACGTCTCATCTTCCTTGATCAGCACCACATCACCCACCTGGGAGAGAGGGAGGGATGAAGGAATGGTGAATGTGTGGGTTGGAAGGTAGAGAGTGAGAGAGGTGTCTTTAGCTCAATAGGATAACACAGTCTTGAGTTGTCTAAAGCAGTGGTTCCCAAACTGTGGGTCGGACCCACTTGTGGATCACTGGGGGTCCAGGTTGGTTGCGGGATGACATTTGTTGTGCATTGCAAAACATTTTAGTTTAAAAAGAAATTATACATTTTCGGGAAATATAAACAACTAAAACCAAATAGAAAGTGTGTAGAAAAGATAATGGACCTCTATATATTTTTAATAATAGTCTAGAATCTTTGAGAACTTACAATCAACAAAATAAAACTAGACAATGAGGCCCCCATTGATTTTGTTAGAAGGTTTTGAGCATAAGAACACAGCATTAGCCATGTTAAAATATGTAGGAAATGTGTTTAAAAACTGCACAATTTTCTCTCAGCTCCATGACAAAATGTGTAGAATTGCAGGAAATTAGGAAATTTGGTCTGTTTATGTTTTTTCTCTGCTCAACCCTTATTGTGGGTCACGACTCAAAATAGACCTTCATTTGTGGGTCATGAAGCGAAAAAGTTTGCCAACCCCTGATCCAAAGAACCCAGGTTTGCTCCCTGGTCATTTCCAGTTGTAGGATGATACGTACCCTCAGCTTACGACTCTGCTTCCTGATCACATTCCCATGCTGCACCTCGTGCACAGGACACTGGTTAATAGCATTGTCTGCTTTGTGCCTGAGCCAGTCCTCATAGCCCTGTTTGATGGCCGTGACAGTGATGACAAAGAAGAGAGGTAGTCCGCTGGTGATGGGACTGGTGGGAGTGTCAATTATCAACTGAAGAGGGCGAGAGAGAAAGAGAGAATGATCTACTGTCATCTGAAACTTCTGAGTTTGCCAGATTTATATTTCTTGCCAACAAAGCCTTAAATTGACTCAAATTGAATCTACCAGTCAAGATCTGACCTGGACAAGAAATATGATGAGGAAGTAGAAATTGGCAATTCTTCTAAACTGCTCAAACAAATTCTTCGGTACAAAATTCCAGAAGGTGTACTGTGGAAAGGGAAGCAACAGCACATGGTTATAACATGGTTGTAATGTGGGTGTAACATGGTTGTAACATGGTTGTAACGTGTTACCACGTGGTTGTAGCGTGGTTGTAATATGGTTATAACGTGGTTGTAGCGTGGTTGTAATATGGTTATAACATGGTTGTAGCGTGGTTGTAATATGGTTATAACGTGGTTGTAATATGGTTATAACGTGGTTGTAGAGTGGTTGTAATATGGTTGTAGCGTGGTTGTAATGTGGTTGTAGCGTGGTTGTGGTTCTCACCTTGGAGGAGATGATGCGGTTGTCGGGGTACCTCTGGGGGATGTAGGCCTCTGCTCCCGGTGGGGGCTCCTTGTTTCCGATGTACACCGTCCTGGTGTCCACCCAGTTCTCCTCTCCAGCACACTGCACAGAGGTCAAGTCGTCAAAGGTCAATGCCAGGTCAGCACACAGGGCAAGGCACATTATGACAGGACAAATCAGGGCAGGTCACATTATGACAGGACAAATCAGGGCAGGTCACATTATGACAGGACAAATCACGACAGGGCAGGACAGGAGAAGACACAGGGGCAACAAATGTAGCCTCATTGCCTGGCTGGGTGTCTGGCTGGCTGGCTGGTTGTCAGGCAGTTGTTTCCTGCTCCAGCCAACATGTCTTTGTCTCACCAAACTTGGTTAGTGTTGTTGAATGCAGAGACAGTCTGGCAGACACAATAGCATTACAGCTGCAAACAGTATAAATGACTGTGTTGAGTGTAATAAACTGGTGACCTAACAACACAACACACCTACAGTGAGTAAGTGCTCTGAGTCATGTGGGGAGGGGAATGATGGGGAATGATAAATGAGTGTCGGCTATGAGCCTTCCACCTTACAATAACTCTCCCATTCAACACCAACTATGACACACGCCTATATACAAACACACACCAACACACACCACAACACCATAGGAAGGTCAACCCACTGAATTCACACCTGTCTGGAATAGTCAAATAGAATAGAATCTGATCAAACAGAATCAAATATAAAAAGACGGAAATCAAATATAATATGATCTTATTAAAGTCATTTCCTTACTCGCTGAGCCTTCAGTAACTAAATGGGTTGCGTCCAGTAGAGTGCTACATGGTTGCCCATGTCTGTTTATCACCAGTGAGCTAGGTCAAGAAGCTGGACAAGCCCAGACAGAGAGACACTGAGGGGATTTGATTAATCCCCCGGGCATGCCCCAAGTGAACTGGGTTAGCGTTGACTGCATTCCATTTAGAACCGGGCTGCATCCCGGGTGTGAGCTAACTTTCTAGCCTGTATGTTTATTGCCAATCAGAGTGTTTATATAATGCTATACTTTCCTTAGAATACCTCCTTTGACTGAATATAGTGTATATCCTGAGTTCCATAGATATTGGTCATGTCGTTTGTTTGGTTAGCATGTTATACTTTGTATGTCTCCTTAGTTCTGCCACTTTGTCTTGTATGTGAATGTGTTGTATCTATGTCCCCTTTGTATTCCCTCCAGACCAAAACCTTACCTACCGGCCTTACAAGCCATTCCATATCGCCATCCTACCCCCCATGTGCTCCTGTGTCCTTTTGCGGAACCTTTTTTAATTAGTTAATAAATACACTGAACTGGAAACCTCGTCTTCAACCATCATTCCTGCATTCTTACAGATACACCATAGTGGCAATATCACTCCTCAACCTAGCCTAAGGTACTGTCTGACCTTGCCTAAAGTACAGTCAACCTAGCCTAAGACACAGTCCGACCTAGCCTAAGATACAGTCCGACCTAGCCTAAGACACAGTCCGACCTAGCCTAAGATACAGTCAACCTAGCCTAAGATACAGTCCGACCTAGCCTAAGATACAGTCCGACCTAGCCTAAGACAGTCAACCTAGCCTAAGGTACAGTCCGACCTAGCCTAAGGTACAGTCCGACCTAGCCTAAGGTACAGTCCGACCTAGCCTAAGGTACAGTCCGACCTAGCCTAAGGTACAGTCCGACCTAGCCTAAGATACAGTCCGACCTAGCCTAAGATACAGTCCGACCTAGCCTAAGATACAGTCCGACCTAGCCTAAGATACAGTCCGACCTAGCCTAAGATACAGTCCGACCTAGCCTAAGATACAGTTCAACCTGGTTCTTTCTATGGACACACTCACTGGAGCCAGACAGATGCTGCAGGTAATTCTCTTTTCAATACCTGACCGGTTGCTGCTCTGCATACCTAATCAATCAAACCTCAGCTATTAAAAGGTCAGTTTGTCGCAGTGTTTGATTTGAACTGATTCCACTGTGAGGATATTCTGCAAAGTTCCAGAGTGGCCAGTATGGTTTTTCAGTGTGACCTGGCGGCAGGTAGCCTAGTGGTTAGAGCGTTGGACTAGTAAACGAAAGGTTGCAAGATCGAATCCCCGAGCTCACAAGGTAAAAATCTGTCGTTCTGCCCCTGAACAAGGCAGTTAACCCACTGTTCCTAGACCATCATTGAAAATAAGAATTTGTTCTTAACTGACTTGCCTAGTTACATAAAGGTAAAAAAAATAGGCAGTTAACCCACTGGCTCCAGTGAGTGTGTCTATAGAAAGAACCAGGTCGAACTGTATCTTAGGCTAGGTTGACAAGTGAGTGTGGTTTCCTAGTATGGCTGGTGAAACGGTGCTCAGAATGCCCCTACTGCACCAGGGGTCCACCCATCCATCCCATTAGACAGAGATTACATGTGTAGCATTAGCATCTTCAGATAGAGGTTATGTAAGTGTGGCGAGTACAGGCTAATATCCCTTTAGATATTATTTTTACCCACAGAGGGCACTGTGGTATATCGGCCAAGCAGATTAAACATCCGTTAGCTCTTGTTAATTAATTAGTCCTTTGTAGTTCAGTTGGCAGAGCATCGCGTTTGTAACACCAGGGTAGTGGGTTTGATTCCCGGGACCACCCATACATAGAAATATATGCACGCATGACTGGAAGTTGCTTTGGATAAAAGCGTCTGCTAAATGGCACAGGGACAACCGGGCTTACAGTTTCATCGTACAGTATCGTTGTTGCATCACAATGTACTGTAACAAAACGTTAACCTTTTTACTTATCTTGTCCTGGGCAGCGTATCTCTCTTATAAAACGTCCAGCCCTAGTGCCCTACATGATTTCATTCATAGAACCAGATTTTAATTCAATAAAAGTTTCATTTTTTGAGAAAATAGGATATAGGAGTCAATCGGAAGTCAACACGTTAGCTTGTATTTAGCTAGGGTCTAACGCGCTAGCAGAATACCAGAGATTCTATATTAAAATTAATTACTCACTTTTCACGTCCCTGAATAAGTTCTCCTGTTATACCTTGGTTGGCTCCTGAGCACAAGCTTGTGTCTCACAGAGGAATGCAGCCCCAAAGACTGAACAAAGAACACACACACACACACACACAGTCCTGCAGTCCTACTCTCTCGCTCTCCCTCGCTCTCTATTCTCTCTCCTCCCTCTCTCTCTATTCTCTCTCCTCTCGCTCTCTATTCTCTCCCTCTCTCTCTGTAATAAAGTGGCTAGTAGCCCCATGCTGTAGGCTATATAATAGCTGGTGAGGGGCCCTGTCTCCATACCACAGCGGTCTCTAAAATACAGCTGTCTCCATACCATAGTATTACTATACTACAGCTGTCTCCATACCATAGTATTACTATACTACAGCTGTCTCCATACCATAGTATTACTATACTACAGCTGTCTCCATACCATAGTATTAATATACTACAGCTGTCAACAATGCTCTCTTTACTAGAGGGGCTTATTGCCTCAGCATCAGTTAGTTGCTGTTGGCAACTCATTGTGATTGGTTTGTTGTTTGATATGAGTTAGTATCTTATCCTGAGTAAAGATAACATTCAATGCTATGACAACCTTCACAGGATGAATAGTGAAATCATTATCACACACACCTCCCCTTGCCCAGACAAACAGACATCACAAATGCCGACGTGATCACCCAATGTGGTCTCAACAGGATAGTCTGTTACGATAATCGCCGCAGAACCATCTACTAGCCCCGGCCCGCTAGCTTTTCTGAACGCTGTGTCCTCTACTCGCCCGTAGTAGTGACTACCGAACAGCACCCTGACTTACCTATTGCTGCTATTATACTTATTTTCCACCATAATTTGCAAATAAATTCATTAAAAATCCTACAATGTGATTTTCAGATTTATTTTTCCTCATTTTGTCTGTCATAGTTGAAGTGTACCTATGATGAAAATTACAGGCCTCTCTCATCTTTTTAAGTGAGAGAACTTGCACAATTGGTGGCTGACTAAATACTTTTTTGCCCCACTGTATCTTCAGAGTTTGTACTGTTAGGTGACCTAAACCGGCCATCCTACAATCTATGCCCTCAATCTCACCCAAATTATCATGGAACCTACCAGGTACAACCCAAAATCCGTAAACACGGGCACCCTCATAAATATCATCCTGACCAACCTGCCCTCTAAATACACCTCTGCTGCCTTCAACCAGGATCCCAGTGATCACTGCCTCATTGCCTGCGTCCGTAATGGGTCCGCGGTCAAACAACCACCCCTCATCACTGTCAAACGCTCCCTAAAAACACTTCCGCGAGCAGGCCTTTCTAATTGACCTGGCCTGGGTATCCTGGAAGGATATGGACTTCATTCCGTCTGTAGAGGATGCCTGGTTATTCTTTAAAAGAGCTTTCCTCACCATCTTAAATAAGCATGTCCCATTCAAAAAATGTAGAACCAGGAACAGATAAAGCCCTTGGTTCACTCCAGACCTGACTGCCCTTGACCAGCACAAAAACATCTTGTGGCGTACTGCATTAGCATCTAATAGCCCCCGCTACTGCAACTTTTCAGGGAAGTTAGGAACCAACATACACAGGCAGTTTGAAAAAGCTAGCCTTTGTTTTCCTAACAGAAATTTGCATCCTGTAGCACAAACTCCAAAAAGTTCTGGGACACTGTAAAGTCCATGGATAATAAGGCTAGGAAACACTGTCACCACCGATAAATCCACGATAATTGAGAATTTCAATAAGCATTTTTCTAAGGCTGGCCATTCTTTCCACCTGGCTACCCCTACCCCGGCCAACAGCTCTGCACTCCCCACAGCAACTTGCCCAAGCTTCCCCCATTTCTCATTCACCCAAATCCAGATAGCTGATGTTCTGAAAGAGCTGAAAAATCTGGACCCCTACAAATCAGCTGGGCTAGACAATCTGGACCCTCTCTTTCAAAAATTATTCGCAGAAATTGTTGCAACACCTATTACTAGCCTGTTCAACCTCTCGTTCGTATCGTCTGAGATCCCCAAAGATTGGAAAGCTGCCGCGGTCATCCCCCTCTATACCCAAACTGTTACAGACCTATATCTATCCTACCCTGCCTTTCTAAGGTCTTCGAAAGCCAAGTTAACAAACAGATCACCGACCATTTCAAATCCCACCGTACCTTCACCGCTATGCAATCTGGTTTCCGAGCTGGTCATGGGTGCACCTCAGCCACACAAGGTCCTAAACAATATCATAACCGCCATCGATAAAAGACAATAATGTGTTGCCATATTCATCGACCTGGCCAAGGCTTTCGACTCTGTCAATCACCGCATTCTTATCGGCAGACTCAACAGCCTTGGTTTCTCAAATTACTGCCTCGCCTGGTTCAGTGTGTCAAATTGGAGGGCCTGTTGTCCAGACCTTTGGCGGTCTCTATTTGTGTGCCACAGGGTTCAATTCTCGGCAGACTCTTTTCTCTGTATACATCAATGATGTCACTCTTGCTGCTGGTGATTCTCTGATCCACCTCTTCGCAGACGACACCATTCTGTATACTTCTGGCCCTTCTTTGGTCACTGTGTTATCTAACCTCCAGACGAGCTTCAATGCCATACAACTCTCCTTCCGTGGCCTCCAACTGCTCTTAAATGCAAGTAAAACTAAATGCATTCTCTTCAACCGATCACTGCCTGCACTTGCCCGCCCGTCTAGCATCACTACTCTGGACGGTTCTGACTTAGAATATGTGGACAACTACAAATACCTAGGTGTCTGATTAGACTGTAAACTCTCCTTCCAGACTCACATTAAGCATCTCCAATCCAAAATTAAATCTAGAATCGGCTATTTCGCAAAGAAGCATCCTTCACTCATGCTGCCAAACATACCCTCGTAAAACTGACTATCCTACCGATCCTTGACTTCGGCGATGTCATTTACAAAATAGCCTCCAACACTCTACTCAGAAAATTGGATGCAGTCTATCACAGTGCCATCTGTTTTGTCACCAAAGCCCCATATACTACCCACCACTGCAACCAGTATGCTCTCGTTGGCTGGCCCTCGCTTCATATTCGTCGCCAAACCCACTGGCTCCAGGTCATCTATAAGTCTTTGCTAGGTAAAGCCCCGCCTTATCTCAGCTCACTGGTCACCATAGCAGCACCCACCCGTAGCACACGCTCCAGCAGGTATATTTCACTGATCACCCCCAAAGCCAATTCCTCCTTTGGCCGCCTTTCCTTCCTGTTCTCTGCTGCCAATGACTGGAAGGAATGGCAAACATCACTGAAGCTGGAGACGCATATCTCCCTCACTAACTTTAAGCATCAGCTGTCAGAGCAGCTTACAGATCATTGCACCTGTAAATAGCCCACCCAACTACCTCATATTGTTTAGTTTTTTTCTCCTTTGCACCCCAGTATCTCTACTTGCACATTAATCTTCTGAACATCTATCACTCGTGTTTAATTGCTAAATTGTAATTATTTTGCCACTATGGCCTATTTATTGCCTTACCTCCCTAATATTACCTCATTTGCACACACTGTATATAGACTTTTCTATTGTGTTATTGACTGTATGTTTGTTTATTCCATGTGTAACTCTGTGTTGTTGTTTTGTCACACTGCTTTGCTTTATCTTGACCAGGTCACAGTTGTAAATGAGAACTTGTTCTCAACTGGCCTACCTGGTTAAATAAAGGGGAAATAAAAAAAATTAAAAAACAAAAAACATCTCCTGCTGAAGTATAAAGAGAGGTGACAGTAATCCCTGTCCAGGGAATAGGATTGTTTTTCCCAAGCACCGTGCCCTAGTTTCCAGCCGGGTCTCGCTGGGTTAATTCACTGAGCACTCCTAGTCTCCTAGTTTCCAGCCGTGTCTCGCTGGGTTAAGTGACTGAGCACTCCTAGTCTCCTAGTTTCCAGCCGTGTCTCGCTGGGTTAATTCACTGAGCATTCCTAGTCTCCAGGGGTGTCTCGCAGGGTTAATAAACTGAGCACGCCTAGTCTCCTAGTTTCCAGCCGATGTCTCGCAGGGTTAAGTCACTGAGCACTCCTAGTCTCCTAGACTACTCTGATCACCCCCACTAGTGTTCAGCTATTTTGAGCTCACCTGTCCTATACATACCTCAGACAGGACAGGACGAGACTCCACCTCTGGATCATTGAGCCTAAGGAGGTTTGAAATGGTCTTATCTGACCTGAAACAGGCCATCTAAGGGTGCATCTCAGTAGTCTATAGTGGCACCCTCTTCTAGACTCCTTACCCTTTGACTGGTGATTCTGGGGGTAGATCCCCAATAGTCTATAGTGGCAAAGTCTTCTAGTATCCTGATGATGCTGGTTCACTAATCAAAGGGTTAAGAGTGGAGAAGAGGATACCACTATAGACTATTGAGATGCAGCTGGCCTGCTTCAGTGATCTGAGCAGCAGAAGAGATGAGAGAAGACATAGCATGAGGAAGAGAGAAGAGAGAGGAGCAGCCTTCTGTTCTGTGTGTATCAGCAGCAGACTGGGAACAGCTGGGATCTCCTCTCCCCAGATAAGAGCTGGTCTGCTCTCTCTCACGGTCAGCCCACACTCTTGCTTTCTCTTCCCTTTTCACAATCCCTACATTTATCTTGCTCACTAAGCTCACTCTGACATACCACTCCCTATCTCAGATGAGTCACGAGAGAAAGAGTGGGTGTGTGTGTGAGAGAGAGAGAGTTTATTGTTCAGGAGCAGAGGAGGCAGCTCCAGCCATGAACACTGTATTGTCCTCTGCCTGACTGAGGAAAGGGAGTCACCCTCAACCAGAGAAACAACGGGTACAGACTGCAGCCATTGAGCCATCCACACAACTAGAACCAAATGAACCTATTGACTTTATGGATGATAAAGATCTATTCTAAAAAAACAACCCTCTTCCAAAACAGATTTTTTTTCTGGGCTTTAAAATATATCCTCTAAGAAATGGCACATCAAAGACACAAACTCGTGTTCCTGTTAGAACGTGAGGCGGGGCAACGTTAATGAGGGTACAAGCCCACGCATAAATACACTCCCCTGGATCTGTTTGAAAACTTGACCTACTGCACATCTTCCCTGCCTGACGAGAACCAGTAAACACTGACGTAACATGACAGGATAGGTGAAAATAAGAGTTCCTCTACATCCATCCAGTAAAGTGTGGGATCTGTGATTAGACTACTAAGTGGGGGAGAAGGGAAGAGTGCCTTAAGTATTAAGTATTGGTACAGGACCACTTCCTCTTGTACATGGTGTATCATCATGGCATGTCTGCTGATAGTACACAGTCTGTTCTGGTGCTCTCATGGAGAGGAGAGCACATATAGATAGGCTGGTTAGCTTGAGTCTGGAGATGTTGCCAACACTCTCGTCTCGCCCACACTCCGCTACCTCCTTCACACACATCTCTCTCTCTCCCCCATCTACCTCCTGCCATCATCTCCCACACATCTCTCTCTCTCCCCCCATCTACCTCCTGCCATCTTCTCCCACACATCTCTCTCTCTTCCTCCATCTGCCTCCTGACCTCTTCTCCCACACATCGCTCTCTCTTCCTCAATCTGCCACCTGACCTCTTCTCCCACACATCTCTCTCTCTCTCTCACCCCATCTGCTTCCTGCCAGCTGGCACTTTTGGTTCCTTGGAAGTTGTGGGAAAAAAGTTTCCTGACGGTTAAAACAGATTTTCTTTTTACCGTTCTGAGAACGGAAGTGAAAATGTTGCCTGTTCTGGGAACATTCATTTTTAGGTTGCAGGGAGGTTCTGTGAACGTTCATCTATGGCTCCCTGAAAGTTTTCCTTGGAGGTTTTATTAATGTTCTGAGAACGGAAATTATAGGTTATTTGAAGGCAATTAACCTCTTAGGGATCCAATCCCATGAACGGGTTTGATTTTGCCAACATCCGGTGAAATGCAGAGCGCCAAATTCAAATTACAGAAATACTAATTTCAAACATTCCAGAAAATACAAGTGTTTCACACCATTCAAAAGCTTAGAATCTTGTTAATCTAACAGCGGTCAGATTTCAAAAAGGATTCACGGCGAAAGCAGAACATTAGATTATCTGAGGACAGCGCCCCGCCACACATATTCAATTAGCATAATAACAACCAGCAGAGGTGTCACAAAACTCAAAAATAGCATGAAATAAATCGCTTACCTTTGAAGAGCTTCATCTGACGGCATACCCAAGCATCCCGTTTACACAATAAATGGTAATTTTGTTCGATAAAGTCCCTCTTTATATCCATAAAGCTCCGTTTGGTTGGCGCGTGTTGTTCAGTAATCCACCTGCCCAAAGGCGTTCATCCATGCAGACAAACAATATCCCAAAACTACCTGTAAAGTTCGTCAAAAAAAGTCAAACAGCGTTTGTAATCAATACTCAGATACCCTAAACTGAATATAAACTATAATATTTCAGACAGAATATAACCTGCTGAATAGAAGAGAAAAAAAGCTAAGCGCACACTCCCTGTTACGCGCAAAATCCACAATAGGACACATGACATGACCTCAGGAAGAACTTTTTCATGATTAAAGCTTCAAACCTTTTTCTAAAGACTTGACATCTAGTGGAAGCCATAGGAACTGCAATCTGGGAGCTATTCCCCTATATAACCAATAAGCCTTCAACTGAAAACTGGTCACCTCAAGAAATCCCACTCCCTGGATGGATTTTGCTCAGGTTTTTGCCTGCCATATCAGTTCTGTTATACTCACAGACATTATTTGAACAGTTTTAGAAACTTCAGAGTGTTTTCTATCCAAAGCTACTAATTATATGCATATCCTAGCCTGAGTAACAGGCAGTTTACTTTGGGCAAAATACTAAGAACATGTTTCAATAACACTTTTAATAACACTGCTAGCTTAGATTAACAGTTTTGAACTCCCAGCACAGATAGGACACATGGAAATTAATGTGCTTAGGCATTAATCATGCAAACACATACATTTTTTATTGTGGCATGGCGTCAGTGAGATTCAAACCTATGATCTTCTGCCTTCTATCCATGGAATTAGTCCACTGCGCCACCAGGATGCAGCTAGCATGCCATGTTTTATTTAACTCATACAAAGCTGTTCATTTTTGTCTATTCAAACCCTATTTCAAAGGAAATATGCACTCATTAAAATCACTTAAGATAGAGAACAGATTCAAATAGTTTTGTTGACGCTGAGAACGGAACGGAAATGTTATTAAATAACATTCCTACAACGTTCTTTGAACGTTACTAATGTTTTCTTGTGTTTTTTTATGGAATTGTTTCTTAAAATTCTGAGAACATGACTTTAAATACAACCATGAGGAAACCTGGAGAAAACATTGTTGAAGTACTGAAATTCCCATAGAAAAACGTTACTTCTTAACGTTCTCTGAAAAATTTGATAACAATACTTTTAATAGAATCACGAGGAAACCTGTAGGAAACATTAAGGGAAGGTTTAATGCAAAATAACCATAGGACAACCACACTCTCACCAAGCTCTAAGAAACTTATGGTTCTCAGAACGTTATGTGCTAGCTGGGCTTCCTCCATTCTAAAGAAGACAACACTGTTGCTACAGTACAGGACCTCTCAGTCCAACCAAGGAGCATGGAATGAGGAACAAACTGGATTCATAAAACATATCTAGTAATGAAGGCAGTTGGGGGTCTAGAATAGTTGGGGGTGTAGGATAGTTGGGGGTCTTGCTTACTGAAAAATCAAGTGGGAGAGGAATACAGTTTCAGTAACCATTGATACTTGTAATTCCATGCATGGTCATCCCCAACCAGGGGTCATTCTGGTTAGCAGAGTAATTAAAGCGGTATAATGCCATGCAAATGGAATGCTGAAAGTGGTCAGCCTGACTCTGCAGTCAGAGAGATCAAATCAATGATTGTTGTGGGCTTCCTCACCAACTATACTCTAGTCCAATGTTTCCCATCTCCAGTACCCCCAACAGTACACATTATTATTGGAGCCCCAGACACGCAGACCTTATTCAACTTATCAACTAATCATCAGGCCCTTAATGAATTGAATCAGGTCTGTTTGTCTGGGGCTAAAACAGAAATATGTACTGTTGGGGGTATTAGAGGACTGGAGTTGGGAAACCCTGGACTAGAGGATCGTTGGTGAGTAAGTCCACAACAATCATTGATTAGATCTCTGACTGCAGGGTCAGGCTGACCTCTTTCAGCATTCCATTTGGAACTTAAGCACTGCATGCCATTATACCACTGGCCTAGTATAGTCTCCTTACTGGGTTTTAATCAAGTCCTCTCCTCATGTTCTAACACACTCCTCTGTTCTCTCACACTAGGCCCCGCTAGTGACCTCTTCTAATCACTTAATTTGCCTGTTCATGGTCTGCTCAGTTTACAATATGGCCCTGTTCGTCAGTGACCGATACTCTAAATCATGCTGGTAAATATTCCATAAAATTTGGCACGGTCAAATTCATTTGTAAAATCAAGATTTGAATGGAGATAGATGGTGTCATTTCCCATGGGCCTGAGGCCTGAAACATTTAGGTATTTACTGTAGACTGGGATGTATGAAAACCATCTGAAAACATTTATGTCTGGGTGAACTCTGAACCTGTAAGTGCCACTCATTGCTTTTGTATTTGTATTTATTAAGGATCCCCATTAGTTCCTACCAAGGCAGCAGCTACTCTTCCTGGGGACCAGTGAAATTAAGGCAGTAATATACAATTTTAAAAACATTACATGTGTGCCCTCAGGCCCCTACTCTACTACCACATATCTACAACACAAAATCCATGTGTACGTGTGTGTATAGTGCGTATGTGATCATGTGTGTGTGTGTATGCGTGTGTCTCTTCACAGTCCAGCTGTTCTATAAGGTTTACAGTGTGGAATAGAGTTCCATGTAGTCATGGTTCTATGTAGTACTGTGCGCATCCCATAGTCTGTTCTTGACTTGGGGACTGTGAAGAGACCTCTTGTGGCATGTCTTGTGGGGTTTGCATGGGTGTCAACATGTCAATACTTCTCACAAATACAAGTAGTGATGAAGTCAATCTCTCCTCTACTTTGAGCCAGGAGAGATTGACGTGCATATTATTAATGCTAGCTCTCTGTGTACATTTAAGGGCCAGCCAACCCGCCCTGTTCTGGGCCAATTGTAATTTTCCTAAGTCCTTTGTGTCACCTGACCAAACAACTGGACAGTAGTCCAGGGGCGACAAAACTAGGGCCTGTAGGACCTGCCTTGCTGATAGCGTTGTTAAGAAGGCAGAGTAGTGCTTTATTATGTGCTTTATCATACTGTAGATGACGGCTCAATCGTCCTCCCAGGAGCTCAGTGTTCTGTAATGTCCCCTCCCCAGGTAATGCATCTCTAACCTTATTTGAGTCTCTCTGTTTCAGCCTTGCCCCTCGCTCTCTCCCGCCACAAACAACCGTTTATATAGTGCTAAGCCGACAACATTCTTTTATTGATCACATTTAAGCTTTTAGAATTTGAAGACATTTTGCATTAGACCGGTCTGCGTATAATCAAATCAAAGTCCCACGATTAAGGCCGACTTCTGATCCAGTCGGATGTAATACTAGACTTCTATTCTGGAGGTTTTAATAGTTAGTGCTGGGTCAGGTTTCAGGACAGGAGCGTATTTATAGTTAAAGGGAAAAACATGGGGAGACAAAAATCAATGGAGAACCTTTTGCTACTAGACATAAAGTGGTCGCCTTTTCTCTGTCGTCGTCACTTAGTGGACGCATTGACTTTCTCCCTGCTTCTCGCTGGCCGCCCATTTAAAAGATCAGTCACCGCTAACATTTGATAACCAAGGACTTCCTGTCACTGTTTAGTAGCAGGAGGATACATTTAGCCCCATTCCCTATTGGTGAGTACGCTATTCCCAGAAGCCTTTTGTGAATTCAATGGCAGTGATTGTTTTGACATGGTAGTTTTCCTGTGACCTTCCAAGTCAATCAGAATCATGTTTCTAACCAGTTTCCAGTCCACAATCTCATTCCAAAAGTAATCAGTCAAACTCAATTAAGGTTACCCCAAGCCACCAAAATGTAGTAACCCAAAAAGTGTAAAATTTTGTAAAAAAAGATTTAATATATTTGAGATTTGAGATTCTTCAAAGTAGCCACCCTTTGCCTTGATGGCAGCTTTGCACACTCTTGGCATTCTCTCAGCCAGCTCCATGAGGTAGTCACCTGGAATGCATTTCAATTAACAGGTGTGCCTCGTTAAAAGTTAATTTGTGGAATTTCAGTTGTGTTGAGCCGATCAGGTGTGTTGTGACAAGGTAGGGGTGGTATACAGAAGATAGCCCTATTTGGTAAAAGACCAAGTCCATATTATGGAGAGAACAGCTCAAATAAGCAAAGAGAAACGACAGTCCATCATTACTTCAAGACACGGAGGTCAGTCAATACGGAAAATGTCAAGAACTTTTAAAGTTTCTTCAAGTGCAGTCGCAAAAACCATCAGGCGCTATGATGGAACTGGCTCTCATGAGGACCGCCACAGGAAAGAAAGACCCAGAGTTACCTCTGCTGCAGAGGATAAGTTCATTAGAGTTACCAGCCTCAGAAATTGCAGCCCAAATAAATGCTTCACAGAGTTCAAGTAACAGACATCTCAACATTAACTGTTAAGAGGAGACTGCGTGAATCAGGCCTTCATGGTCGAATTGCTGCCAAGAAGCCACTACTAAAGGACACCAATAATAAGAAGAGACTTGCTTGGGCCAAGAAACACGAGCAATGGACATTAGACCAGTGGAAATCTGTCCTTTGGTCTGATGAGTCCAAATTTGAGATTTTTGGTTCCAACCGCTGTGTCTTTGTGAGACGCAGAGTAGGTGAACGGATGATCTCTGCATGTGTGGTTCCCACCATAAAGCATGGAGGAGGTGGTGTGATGGTGTGGGGGTGCTTTGCTAGTGACACTGTCAGTGATTTATTTAGAATTCAAGGCACACAACCAGCATGGCTACCACAGGATTCTGCAGTGATACACAATCCCATCTGATTTGCACTTAGTGGGACTATCATTTGTTTTCCAACAGGACAATGACCCAAAACACCTCCAGGCTGTATAAGAGCTATTTTACCAAGAAGGAGAGTGATGTAGTGCTGCATCAGATGACCTGGCCTCCAAATCACCTTACCTCAACCCAATTGAGATGGTTTGGGATGAGTTGGACCGCAGAGTGAAGGAAAAGCAGCCAACAAGTGCTCAGCATATGTGGGAACTCCTTCAAGACTGTTGGAAAAGCGTTCCAGGTGAAGCTGGTTGAGAGAATGCCAAGTGTGTGCAAAGCTGTCATCAAGGCAAAGGGTGGCTACTTTGAAGAATCTAAAATATATTTTGATTTGTTTAACACTTTTTTGGTTACTACATGATTCCATATGTGTTATTTCATAGTTTTGATGTCTTCACTATTATTCTACAACATAGAAAATATTCAAAATAAAGAAAAACCCTTGAATGAGTAGGTGTGTCCAAACTTTTGACTGGTACTGTAAGTGTAGGAATGTGTTTAGTGAATTACAGTTACTATACTAGACAATGACAATAACAGTTACACTGGTGGAAACAGCGATGTAATTGTCGTAAACAGGAAGTGCAGGATAACCCATCCCCCAACGCTGGCACAATTACTGGATTCTAATACATAGGCACTTAGATGTTGCAATGCCTCCTCAGTAAAGAGAGAGAGAGAGCGAGAGAGCGAGAGAGAGCGCGATATAAAGAAGGGAGACGCCGTGTTAATATTTGATGGGAAGCATCAATGAAGATACAGGCTGACTATCGACAGCAGCATTAAGGGGGAGAGGAGGGAGTGAGGGAGGAGTTGGGGTTGGACGAGGGAGATTACATTTCAGCCTCACTCACTCTTGGACATGACTGCCTGCTGGTCCATTTGCAGTCACACACAGAGACCAGGGACCAATCCAACAACACTCACTGGGCAAGGAGCAGCACAGCAACACTCTGTTGTGGTTAGACAGGTTTCAGATGAAAACAGGCTATTAAAGTGTGTTACTGTCCCCCACTAAACAAGGTTGTGTGAAAGCGTGTGAAAGATAACGGTGTGTTGTACAATACAGCCACACTTCCGGCCATATAGCCATAGCAGAAACTAGCTGGAGAACTGATAAAAACACGTGGTGATCTATTTATGTCACCATCACAGAGGGTGACACACTAGGTGGCTAGGAACAATGGAACAGAGAATATAGATTGTCATTTAATGTCATTTCTGAGGTGGAGAGATAAGGAGAATCTCTACTGTCCAGTCCCCAGCTCTTCAATAGCTGACCGTCTCACAGGCTTGAAATATCAGGGAGGAAGACAGGCAGAGACAAGAGCTGGGTAAATAGCATTGTCACATGGGCAACAAGTCAAACGATATGCCGACACACAGCGTGTGTGCGTGCATGGGAGTGACTGCATGAATGTGTGTGCATACATATGCGGATTTGTGTGTGTGCGTGCGTGCGTATGTGTGCGCGATTCTGGTCTCCCTGTTGCTTCAGAGATTAGGAGAGGAATGTGTTGGCAGGCAAGGGAAGCCAAGGAGAAAAGGATTTTCACCACAGACTGCTTCCAAGGTACCTGTGTTGCTCTGCTGTCTCCGATCTCTTTTTTCTCTCTGTCCGAGCCATTTAGAACTTACTGTAAATCACCAGATCTCCAGGGAGTCCTGCTCAAGAGGACTAGAATCTTGACAACTCCTGAGAAAACCGTAAACTTTCCGTTTTTCAGTCCAAGCTTTGGAAAAGTTGTGTGGTTCCAAAACAATCAAATTGTAGAGAGGTCACTTAGAATGTTATTGTCATGGAGCGTTCCGAGGCAAAATGGAGGTTAGCTGAACTCTGTAGCTCTGCAGGTGGGCCCTACTGTACTCTGTCTGTGGGTTGATTACACCCCTGCTGTGCTCTCCATCTGGCAGCGTCTTGTACTGCCTGGAGATAAACAGCCCTACCAAACAAGCTCTGACTGATCCACAATACATCAACTGCCACGGCCACAGGGTCACTGTGTATAACAACATGATGCAAAACAACATGAAGCTAATATGCTGTCACTACTCTTTACCATCTTTCACATACTGTACATCTACCCATTGGAGTGATCAAGGGAAAAGGGAATGCAAAACAGGCCTGATCTACCATGGTGTGTCTGTCTAAATCTTCCCCTCTCTGTGGGACCATAGGGGTCAGCCTCCTGGTCCTGGTAACACAGCTAATAGACTTTATTGACCCCAGGAGCATGGTAGGACAGATGTACAGGGTGAGTGTGCTAGAGTGGATGTGTGTGTTTGTGTGCATGTGCACAGCCAGGGTGGCTGGCCAGATGTTTCAGCAGCCATTAACCCAGTGTGTGTTTGTTTGTTTGTTTGTTTGTTTGTTTGTTTGTTTGTTTGTTTGTGAGTGAGAGGCAATGTAAAGTAGACAACATCAAACTATAATCACTTAAAACCCTGAGAGCAAAGCAGAGCAGAAGCAGGCAGGCAGCCAGGCAGGCCAGTCTATAAGACTCAATCTAGACGACCGGCCAGGCTGTTTTCAAAATGTGACTGTGCCAACCGTGTTGAGGGATCAGCCTCCCCAGCCCCCCTGCACCTTCATATGACTGTTACTGCTATTATAGTCAACTGGCTCGGTCTGGAGGCCGGGCTGATTTTCAAACTACCAACCAACATGTTAGCGGGTCAGAATCGTGTTCCATGTACGGGGTGAACTGAGATGGTTGGTGTGACTCATTCTAGGCAACCGTGTGGTAAGAGAGAGAGAGAGAGACAAACAGACAAATAAAAAGAGAGTAACCATGAAAGAGAGAGTGGGGAAATTAATAACCACTCCCTTCTCCAGTGCCAGCCTGAACTGGAGGACTGCAGGATGGTAATGTGCAGAGGTAATAGAAGGTAAAAGAATGTAATAGCATTTACTGTCGTCCCCAGTGCTCGAGTGGCTAGATGTTCCTTACCATTCGGTCATCAGATTTGCCACCAATGCTCCTTATAGGACACATCACTGCACTCTATACTCCTCTGTAAACTGGTCATCTCTGTATACCCCACAAGACCCACTGGTTGATGCTTATTTATAAAAACCCTCTTAGGCCTCACTCCCCCCTATCTGAGATATCTACTGCAGCACTCATCCACATACAACACCCGTTCTGCCAGTCACATTCTGTTAAAAGTCCCCAAAGCACACACATCCTTGGATCGCTCCTCTTTTCAGTTTGCTGCAGCTAGCGACTGGAACGAGCTGCAACAAACACTCACTGGACAGTTCTCAATCTCTTCATTCAAAGACTCAATCATGGACACTCTTACTGACAGTTGTGGCTGCTTTGCGTAATGTATTGTTGTCTCTACCTTCTTTCCCTTTGTGCTGTTGTCTGTGCCCAATAATGTTTGTACCATGTTTTGTGCTGCTACCATGTTGTGCTGATGCCATGTGGTGTTGCTACCATGTTGTGTTGCTACCATGCTGTGTTGTCATGTGTTGCTGCCTTGCTATGTTGTTGTCTTAGGTCTCTCTTTAATGTAGTGTTGTCTCTCTTGTCGTGATGTGTGTTATGTCCTTATATATGTATACATATTTTAATCCCAGCCCCCATCCCCGCAGGAGGCCTTTTGCCTCTAGGTAGGCAGTCATCGTAAATAAGAATTTGTTCTGACTTGCCTAGTTAAATAAAATAAATAAAAATGTCGACCTCGTAGGTACTACACGCAACAGCAGGTACACACTCCTCCCCTCCTCTCATCCCCTCCGCTCCTCCTCTCCCTTCCTACCCTTCTTTCCCTTCCTCCCCTCCTCTCCAGCCTGCTGTTACTGTGGGAGACAGAGCGCTGACCCCAGAGAACTATAGTACTACTAGCTGAGTCACTCATTACACACAGACACACTTGAGTTTTCCAGTTGAATGGTATTGCGTGACACTGCACTGCACTAAGGAGTGTAAACAGTCCATGAGAGATGGTCTTTGGAGAAAACTTGAAGGTGCATCTCCCTGGTCCCAGTTATTTCATATCACTGAAGAGGAAAGGAGAAAAGGAGAGGAGAGGAAGCCAGGGTGTGGCTATTACGGAATAACTGCACCAGGTTCACATTAGACTATGTCACAAAGGAACCAGCCCAACTCTGGAATGCCATAACTACACTGCCCTCATATCATGAATACTCCTGCACACTGAAGGTGACTGTTGCATTAAAGCCAATAGAAAAGGCTTATGACTCCGCGTTGCTATACAAACCACATATGTTCCCTATTCCTTTTTGTGACTTAATGCTACAAACATAAACTTTACATCAGCACCGTATTATTAACATGCTGGTTATTCACTGGGGACAGAGTTTCATAGAGAAAGATATTCCCAGATATTCACCTACTTCTGTGTCTATCTGGGTCACCAGGGCAGAACACCATAGCAGCTGCTCTTTATGAAGCCCACCTGACAGAGGTAGAGGGATCTGTCTATAGAGCCTTATGCTGAGGGAGGCTACAGTAACTCAGCCTACGTATCCACTCCTGTCCTATTCAATCAAAAGCAATGGTCACACTACATTTTTACAAGATCATTGCTGCACATACAGTAAGTCTTTTAGTCAGCTACGTATATGGAATTGTAATGTTGCAGTGTAATGACATTTGGGGCATGAGGAAACATAGGCCTAGGTACTAACTGCATTCCACACATGTGGTTCATAGAATGTGTAGCCTAGTGTGAATTAAACAACACATCATCCATGCATGGAGTCCTACAGCAGTCTGCTGTAAGGCTCAGTACAGGACAGCACCATGCATGGTGTCATACAGTAGTCTGCTGTAAGGCTCAGTACAGGACAGCACCATGCATGGTGTCATACAGTAGTCTGCTGTAAGGCTCAGTACAGGACAGCTCCATGCATGGTGTCATACAGTAGTCTGCTGTAAGGCTCAGTACAGGACAGCTCCATGCATGGTGTCATACAGTAGTCTGCTGTAAGGCTCAGTACAGGACAGCTCCATGCATGGTGTCATACAGTAGTCTGCTGTAAGGCTCAGTACAGGACAGCACCATGCATGGTGTCATACAGTAGTCTGCCGTAAGGCTCAG
>QNTS01001615.1:253865-280310 GCA_003317085.1 Hucho hucho | reverse complement strand
ACAGGACAGCTCCATGCATGGTGTCATACAGTAGTCTGCCGTAAGGCTCAGAACAGGACAGCTCCATGCATGGTGTCATACAGTAGTCTGCCGTAAGGCTCAGTACAGGACAGCTCCATGCATGGTGTCACACAGTAGTCTGCTGTAAGGCTCAGTACAGGACAGCACCATGCATGGTGTCATACAGTAGTCTGCCGTAAGGCTCAGAACAGGACAGCTCCATGCATGGTGTCATACAGTAGTCTCCTGTATGGCTCAGTACAGGACAGCTGCTGAATCACTCTGTTAATAAACTCTTTCCTCCATGCTACAGAGGGTAGGACAGAGGAAGAGGCTATGCTAAGCTATACTAGCCCAAACCTCCTAGACCTTCGCTATACTATCTCCTCATTAATCATCTTCTCACTTCCTACTTTTGTTCCAGGAGACACTACACACACATACCATGGCAC
This sequence comes from Hucho hucho, assembly GCA_003317085.1. Taxonomy (NCBI): domain Eukaryota; kingdom Metazoa; phylum Chordata; class Actinopteri; order Salmoniformes; family Salmonidae; genus Hucho; species Hucho hucho. The sequence continues at coordinate 279,858 of QNTS01001615.1, read as the reverse complement.
AAGATGATATCGTAGCCATCTTGGAGGTATCACATGGGGAACCCACAGTGATAAGTGATAAACCATTGTGTTGGCGGGTCATAGTGTTTTCTGGGATCTGCTCAGCTGATTGGGGTCAGCAGTAAACAACTGATGTGTGGTAGGAAAGTGTTCTACCTGTAACCCTCTAGCATAGTCAGAGATACTGTAGTCAGCAGGGAATGACAAGAGCACAGAGTGATAGGAAACAGCAACACCTAAGTCCCAGCGTCCCAGGCTCTTTGTTATTGTAGAGGCCGACTTGTCCCAGTCCCAGGGCTATAAGTCAGTCTACCCAGAGCTGAGTGTTCCCAAGGCTGTGTTTTGTCCCAGGTAGGACCAGACAGGCTCCAGGGGGTGTGAAGTGGTGGATATTAGGGTGTAGCAGGATGGAACCAGACTAATTAGTCTATTTCCAAGAATTGCCGTCTGGCCGTCTGCTACATGGGGAGAAGACTGATCATATTATCCTACTGATTCATGGCACACTGTGACAGACACTGTTTCACTGTCAATGCTTGGACGGGAAACAAAAATGCTGTTCCTCAAAAGTATGATTCATTACTAATGTCAAGTAAATGAAACAATCTGTATTATCACGGACAGAGAGGTTCAAACTCAATACAAGCCTGATGACACTTTAAAGGGGAGTTCCGGGTGGCACAGTGGTCTAAGGCACTGCATTGCAGTGCTAGCTGTGCCACTAGAGATCCTGGTTCGAGTCCAGGCTCTGTTGCAGCCGGTCGCGACCGGGAGACCCATGGGGTGGCTCACAGTTGGCCGGGTTAGGAGAGGTTTTGGCCGACCGGGATGTACTTGTCCCATCGCGCTCTAGCAACTCCTGTGGCGGGCCGGGCGCAATGCACGCTGACACGGTCGCCAGGTTTACGGTGTTTCCTCCGACACATTGGTGCGGCTGGCTTCCGGGTTAAGTGGGTATTGTGTCAAGAAGCAGTGTATGTGTTTCGGAGGACGCACGGCTCTCGACCTTCGCCTCTCCCAAGTCCGTGCGGGAGTTGCAGCGATGGGACAAGACTAACTACCAATTGGATATCAAGAAATTGGGAAGAAAAAGGGGTAAAAAAAACGTAATAAATACTGCTACACAAACAAGTCATTTAAGCATGGTTGGTTCCTGCATGAGACTGACTGATACCACACCAGGCTTCTTACCTAGAAACTGAGATACTCCTTTTGGTTCCCAGAGCAATGTTCAGGGCATACTGCCAAATTGCTTAGTCAATCTGTCTCTCGCATGTCACTTCACCCAACCAAGACAGGTTATTAGAAATCTTATTCTAAACATACGATTGGATAAACACAGAACATTTCCATCACAATGCATTACTAACGTCAGGTGGAAAAGGTGCAGAGTAACAAAGGTGCAGGTTATCAGTGTGTTCCTGTGGCTTCATAAGCAGTATGACTCCCAGGAATGGGAGTCTGACGGCAGCTAGTCTGTTTGTCTGTAGTGGTGCCAGGTTTGGTCCTCTCCTCTCTGTCTCTCTTCCTGCTCGGTCTCCCCAGCTATCGTCTCTGTGTGTGTGTGTTTTCCAGGCCTAAGAGGCAGTGTGACTAAGAGCAACATTAATTCCAGGACGGCCACAGCAGCCAGTCATCCACTCACATGGTCTCTGTGTGACTTCCTCAAACAAACCCCCTTTGTCTAAATCTACAGCACACACACAAGTATGCACTGCATTCCAGAGACAGGAAAACACCCAATTCAATTCCATTCAAGTCAACCCGACAACACTCAAGCCAAGTGCACATAAAAACCCTAGATGTTGTCGCCAAAAGATTTTAGCCTTTGGAATCCGTTGAACACAGATATGAATCCTAACAAAGCTCCCCATGACTGATCATCTACATGTCACACTAGTGCGCATGTTACACCATAGAGGCACTTCTGTTCTGGGCTAAACAGTCACATGATCACACAGACCTTAGTCATGTGATGGGGGACTGACCCTTCAGCAGGGGTAAATATGTTAAGACCTAATCTGCTCAGCTCTTCTGAACACAGGCACTGTAAGGAACGCCTCAGAGCTCTGTGCTCAGCCAGGTTTGATTATACCTCCACTCCCATCAAATCAAACTTTATAAACTACACAAGCTTCCAACATATAAACTAATGAGATACCAAACCTATTCACAGCGTTGGTAAACTCTTCAGATTCCTCGGGTCTCCATGGAATTAGGTAAACCCGCTTTTAGTTCACGCTCCACATTTTTTGGAATCACTTCCAAAATTCATTACATTTAGATTCCCTGGTGCCACTAGGGCAGTTTGAAACCCTGATGATAAAGGAGTTCACAGAGGTGTGCAATAGTTTTGACTGATTGATTTAGTAACGTGTTAATGAAGGCTGTGATGTTGGTGATGTTCTAATGTAATGTACTTGTTATATTTCTTTAAATATTCTGCCTTGTGGTCTCAGGCCACCATTGAAAATGAACCCTGGTCTCAACTAGACTCCCCTGATTAAATAAAAGTAGATAAGAATGTATCAAGTGACAATAGAACAGACACCAAAACAGAAATGCCAAAAATAGACCTGTCAATTTTAAGTTCAGGGCTGTGTTCAAAAACCTAGCGGAGGTGTAAGTGTGAGCGTCACAGCGAAAGTGTCTCTCTGGTCTCAGTGTAAAAGGTTACATCGCCGTGCACCGCCCACATATTGGAACAATGCGGAGGGCTCCGTATAGCTCCTCATAGACATGATTGGGACTTCCTGTATAAACACAAACACTTCTGTGACAACTTCCTTCACAACAGCTCTGCTCCGCGAAGTGTGAGAAGTATAAACGCCCTGACTTCTGCAGAGGCCGTATCTCAGTAAATGCTGCACAGCCACTGCAGACGTCAGATTGACCATGCTGTCTGTCTGTGGTGTTATCTAATCCTCCAGACTAGAGCCAGCCGTGCGTGTGTTGGCCCTGTGGCATCACTTCACTACACTCTCACCTTAGCAGCGCCAGTCAATCTCCTACTACCTATAAAACATTCAACAGATAAAGCCAGGACCAAAAATAGCATAGACCTGTCAGGAACCTCCCTGTCATAGAGCTAGGAGCCAGCTAGGGGACAACACAGACCACAGTCACAGCTCTGACTCCTTTAACCCTTTATTTCATTCGTTTGAATGAAAACATTGAAAATCGATACGAGTAAAAGTTTTGAATGGAGAGAGTTGGGGTTCTTTTTTCTGACTTGAAGCTGAATTGTTTTGACTGACAGAAATCTCTCTCACACTCACTCAACGTGCAGCCAGGCCTAACAACCCAATACCTCTCCGTCAGATCACTGACAGCAGCCTGATAGCAGCCTCGCTCTTCTCTCCTAAACGCTTCAATCGATCTGTGGGCACATTGTATCCACTCACCTCACCAGGCGTTTGCTAGACAAAGGCTGCCAGCAAGAGCCAGCTATCTTTAAATAGATCATTTAGCAGATTACAGGCCTATACTGAGGGATTTCTAAGCACGCAGAGACAAAAGGACATGGTAGGGAAGTGATCCTGAAACAATGGAAATCTGTTCTGAAGTTCACTGAGCTCGCAAAGTAGGAGTTGAAAAAGAATTAGGCAATTAAGCGAATTGTAATACTTGTATCATTACGGTGCCTCAGCCCACTCACAATATGTGGACAACGAACACAATCATCTGTGATATTTGATCACAGGATATGACAGATATACACACACATACATACACTGAATGTACAAAACATTAAGGTCACCTGCTCTTTCCATGACAGACTGACCAGGTGAATCAAATCAAATTTTATTGGTCACATACACATGATTAGCAGATGTTATTGTGGCAAAATGCTTGTGCTTCTAGTTCCGACAGTGCAGCAATATCTAACAATTCCCCAACAACTACCTAATACACACACATCTAAGTAAAGGAATGGAATAAGAATATATGAATATAAATATATGGATGAGCAATGACAGAGCGGCATAGGCAAGTTGCAATAGATGGTTTAAAATACAGTATATACATATGAGACAAGAAATGCAAGATATGTAAACATTATTAATGTCGCATTATTAAAATGACTAGTGATCCATTTCTTAAAGTGGCCAATGTTTTCAAGTTTGTATGTTGGTATCAGCCACTCTATGTTAGTGATGGCTGTTTAACAGTCTGATGGCCTTGAGATAGAAGCTGTTTTTCAGTTTCTTGCTCCCAGCTTTGATGCACTTGTACTGACCTCATCTTCTGGATGGTAGCGGTGTGAACATGAGACGGAGGTCTTCCTCTGTGAGACTGTGGTCTTCCTCTGTGAGACTGAGATATTCCTTGGATGATCAGAGACAACAGAGCTGTACCAGGATCTTGTTAGAACAATTTAGGAAAATATAATTATCTTTGATTAATAGGAGACGGTGTGTGTTTTTGATTTCAAAACGGAATGAGGAGCAAGATGCCACTTTGCCACTGTAATTTTTCTGCCGCAGAGAATACATCCTAAAGTGATGAAGACCAAAGTTAAAATTCAGACTGCCATGTCTGTTCTAGTTTTCAGATGACCTTGCTTGTACATTATGTATGACAGACAAACCATAGACAGTCAATCACATGAATGTTTAACATGTTTTCTATGACGACAACCAATGTTGAAAGGTCAGAGGTCACAGCCTAAACACATCAGCAGCGTAACGTCTATAAAACCAACCCGTGACTTCTAATCAAACTAGGCTTTGTGCTCCATTATAACCCTGAAAAGGGTTTTTTAAGGGGATCACACACTGATTTTCCGCTCCGCTCGTCCAGACATGGGCCAGAGAGCTGGGTGCATGAACCCTGATGTCCTTGGTCGTCACTGTGGGAACAGGAGGATCTATATTATGGTACGCTGCACCACGGCTCTCACCTATGGTGTTGACACAGTGGATAAAATAATACTACGCCTCAGTGTGTTTCATTAGCTCCCTATCAGCCGTGAAATAAAGCTGCCACCTGTGCCCTCAGCCACTCCTCCCTCTCTTTCACTTCCTCTCTCCAGCTCTTCCTCTTTTACTCAGTGACAGTCTGTTTCAAGGCGGCTCAAGACCCCCCCCCCCCATCTCTCCTATTCGAACAGTGAGGACTTTCACGCTTTACATCACTAAGGTCCTATCAAACTGACAAACATCCATTGCTATTACCTCACCACTGTCTGCTGTGCTAGGCTGGCTCATTCTGCTCTGACACTGCTGTGGATAGGTAGAGGGGCTCTGTTCCCTAGGACAGAATGTCCTGAACGTTCCATCCACATAGAAATATATTGTGTGGAATGGACACTGTTCTATCACGTGGGTTCTATCACACAGTGTTCTTTCACATTTCTATCTACATTTAGTTTTATGAATGTGTCGTGCTGGGCTGCTTTCATCCTGACATCACTGTAGATTAGAACGGTTTCAGTTGGATCACATGGAACAGGTTTTGAGCAGCTCCCTCAGGGCTCTGGGACCTAATCACAGTACACTGTTAAAAGAAAGGGAGTGCGGTCATTGAGATTTGATTGAATTGAGCCCAAAGCCTTTCAGACTATTGAGATACACCTGAGCAATGTTCCTGTCTCTGTATGATCTATAAAGAATGAGTGTGTGCTGTGTAGTGAGATATGATTCTCTGAGGGGACGGAATTCACTCTTCAGTGTTCCTATCCAAGGGCCCGGAACCAACAAGTGGAACATTACCAGGTTCAAACACTCACCGGCTCAATCTCTCCTGATGTGGCTTTTTCTGCTCCATTAAATCACTGCAATCCATCATCAGCCTCTTGGTCCACAGGGCCCTCCCTGTGTAGGCTAATACTCAGCAGTACTGTTGGGAATACTGGAGCTGGAACAGCTCCATAGTTATAGGCAGGGCCAAAGATATGCAGAGTTTGGTGGTCAACTTGCTTTGAGATTCTACAATTATGATGGGCACCATGTTGGAACCAAATGAATGGAAAGTTGAATGTGATTGTTATTGGATGGAAAGGAATTAACCGGATACTTAAAAGGAGAGCAACAAGACAAAATGGATTAAGGAGCTCTGAATCCCTGTTCTAGAAGTAGCCCCGTCTGTCCACACAGAGAGGCAGACAGACACACGTACAGTATGAGGGTGTTAAGTCATATGTTATTACCACTTGGCTGGCAGACCCTGGACCGAGAGACACAGAGGGTGGGTGTTGCTGGGGGAGTGCACTGGTGTGCAGCGAGGTGTGATAACACTGTGATTACACAGCTCACACAGTCATAATACCAGCTTCCCGTAAATCAATACGGGAAGCTGGAGTCGATGCTCTATGAGTGAGGTCATTAGGAGAAATACGTTCTCATGTCCAATGAGAGTTGCATAGTATTTTCATGCAGCAAGGCTACATCAAGGAAATGATATTTCTTTCATTATCTGCAGAAAAATTGTTTTAAAGAGACCGAGCATATTAAATCATATTGTAATGTACAGTACAGCTTTTGAACTGATGTAATTTACAAAAAAAAAAATTTGATCAGATAAAGTGTTTGTGTGAACTTTAGAAACCCCTGACCGGATCCTAAGTCTAACTACTAATGACAAGTGGTGTCATGGCCCGTTATCAGTTTAGCTCAAATCCTACTAATCCCAAAACGTCCCTCCTGTCCCATTCTGTCCCTAGAAACACAGCACAACAGTCACAACACATAGGCAGTAGACCCTGTGTAAATATCCCACTGGTGGACACAGATGCTGTAGTATTGTATTACTGACTATCAGGAATAATTTAACACTAAGAACATGCTATTCAGTACATCTAATGTAACAGAGTGGAGGCTAAGTTACATAATGGTAACATTACATGCTCATGGGTTTCCCTTTTAAAGCAAATTCATTCACTATCTTCTTGTCCCAGTTGGAGAGATCCATTGTGCAGTCAGATATGATCATTAGCATGTCTGTATATTCACCTCATAATCACCTCTCAACAACATGACATGGTTCTAGTGCTTCATTAAGGTCCCTCCCCCTGGCGAGTATAAATGAGATTATCTATCTATGTGGACAGCGTGAGAGAGAGAGAGCTCCCCCACTCCTAACCTAATCCCCAGGAGACAGGAAGTCAGCAGGAGAGAGACTTCCTGTCCAGACGAGCAGATTAGTCAGCAGCCAAACAGCCACGGCCGAGAATTTCAGGCTCTGTCCCACCTTACTAGTATTGACCAGTGTGTAACTGTCTCTATGTGGTTGTGTCTGTCTGTCTGTCGGTCGCCCGATCTGCTCATACATGTTTCATCGCTCACCTTTGTGTTAATGAATAATGCATTACTGTCTCTTTGCTGTTGTTGTTTCCATGTTCCTGTGTATGTGTCTGATTTTGTCCTTGTGTTCTGAGTGAACCCTCAGGGATAGGGAAGAGTAGCTGCTGCGGGATCCAAATAATTGAATAGAGAATAGATGTCATTGGCTGAGACTGATGACAGAATCATTGATAATGTCCCGATTCCTGTGTCCTAGCTGATTTCCCCTGAGGCAGAACAAGTTCCAGAGGGAATGGGAATTACCCCAAAGGAATAATGTATTTATCAATAACAAGCCATTGTCAGGGGATGAGCCCAAAACATGGCGCTTCACACACAGAAAAAAGTCTGTACAACGAGCCTCCTCGTTGAAAGAAACAGCAATTTCACTCACGGCTTCAGCTCTATGGATAAATTAGTATTTGGGTTTCATAACCCACCAATAAATCATAGACAGAGTGGGAGTGAAGAGGACATGTTGACAAGGAGGAGATGATGGAAAAATGCATAAAAGACGACCAGGAGAGGAACAGCGGGCACCTTGTGCAAACTGACCCACACTTTTGTGGGAATGACAATTTGAAATTGTCAACCTAAAAAAGGTACACTTGTATAACTGTGTGTGTGTGTAGAAATCTTCTCCTCTCCTCTTTTTCGCCTCCTCTTCTCTCCTAACGCCAGACAACATTACTACGAATTAGATCAAAGTTCAGGGGGGCCCGAGCTTTTCGTTACACATTACACTCTCTCCAGTCTCCTCGTGACTAACTAACCCAGTGCGTACTGCACCCAATGGCTTGCCTCCCTCTCTCCCTCTACGCACTGTCATGGGATTGCTCTCTAATAGATACCATTGATGCCCATCAAATGTTACAGTATGTTATTCAATAGTTATGTATGTAGTGAAGTCCTATGGGTGTAGGTTTGTAGCCAATCACCAAGACGACGTCACTATTTGCGATTCTTTAATTCACGCCCATCATCCCTCAACAGAGCAAGGCTGTGTGAATCAGAGTCTGTCTGTCTGTCTGTCAGCCCGTCTATTTGCTGATAAACACACGTCTCAACACGCGGCTACAGTCATGGCCTTCAGAGGTGACGCGCTGGACGTATCGCATGTATACCCCGACTAGTCCATTGATGTTCTGTGTAGTTTTGTTGTTGAGCCATAGATGCCATGTTATTGAGGTGTTCCAACTTCATGTGAAACATCACAAATAATCACTGAGGCACGAAATTGAATAAACTGAAGTTTCTCTCCGCCACAAGTCAGATCTATAAGCAGTAAACATATTAAACCCAGAGAGGCAGGTGTGCGCACTGGGCAGCTACCCTTTAATACCTGAGAGCACCACACTATGTCTCCTGCATTCAGTTAATGGCTACAGGCAGTAATATGTCCATAAGCTTCTCGACAATGCCTTGGACCCCATGGGCTCATGTGAGCAGCCTGCTGGATTAGTGCTAAACACACATTACAGTACTGAACTGGATAACCCACAGCCCATAGGCTCTGCTGTAACCTATTGATTTCCCCAGCAGCACACTTCAGCCCTAAAACCACTGGATTATGTAATTCTCCACACAACTACGCTAGTCATATGGTCGAATGTGTGGTAATAGGATGTGTTCCTGCCTGGTCATAAAGACAGAAGGAGTGTTTGTTTGCTTTAGGTAAACCAGAGGAGGCTGGTGGGAGGAGCTATAGGAGGATGGGTTCATTGTAATAGGTGGAATAGAACAAATGGAACGGTATCAAAACACATCCAACATATGGATGTTTGAAGCCGTTCCATTTATTCCATTCATTACAATGAGCCCGTCCTCCTATAGCTCCTCCCACCAGCCTCCTCTGATGTAAACTTATGAACAGGTGGTTTATGGACATCTAAAATATCTTTTAACATGCAACACATAACATAAATACATTGGTAGAAGTGTGTATTTGCATTCTTGGGTTGTTTTCAGTCAATGATTCAGTTTTCAATCATTATTCTTCCTAAATTAAAACATACTTTGGCGTGTGCTGTCAATTACGTCTGTCATTGCGGCATCAGTTTGACTTTAGCCTATCTGCCGACTAATGTGCGCTTATATCATTATCTATTTAATGAAAAAGACATGAGGTGACATTGATGCTGTATCAGCAGTCAGCACAGGTTCCTGGTGATGACAGAAGAAAAATATATATCAACAAATGATTTTGTCAGAAACTAGGCTATAAATTAAATATAAAATTATAATAGGCTACAAGTGAATCCTCTGCCAAGCTCGAGGAAACTGAATTGTAGAACTTTATAGACTTCAATTGTGGTTTAAATGCAACTATGCTGACTTGCTCTTTCTTTGGCCTATATGGATATATGGATAGGGCTAAATTGAAATGTTTCTTACAGAAGAAATATTAAAACGCATAACCATTGTAGCAATTGAAAGGGAACAGTTTGGAGAAATTTATGAGATGGTGAGTACACAACAGCTCACCTGACAACTAAAATACAACTTTACACTTGATTTTAATTGCATTTTACATTTACGCCACATTTGTTGATAACGAATTCTGAAAATACTCTGGACACATTCAGTAACCTGATAAGACTATTCCTGGAAAATGTGGGGTAGTTGCAACATAAAACAAAAACATTACAAGGGTTTGAGTGAGAGGACTAACTGGTGTCTCCAAGTCGCCACACCTCTCCAAAGTGTGCACAGTTCCTAAGCAATTTCAATGCACTTTTAATGACTCAAAGAAGAGTCTTCAACTATAAGTTACTTTTTTTGCTCTCCGAGCTGTGACGTTGAGGAACTAGAGCAAGCACACTTTTTTTTCATTTGGAACACAACCCTGAATCGCCGCCATCACACAATTACTGTTGTTGTTTACACAACCCAAAAACGGTCCGTTATAAATCGCAATCTTGGTCAGGTGGGCATGATTTGAAAGCTTGTTCTATTGCCAACATGACTAGCTAAGTTATAAAATACGATCTAACAGCTTTCACAAGGCAATTCAGAGAAACAGATCGTAATTTTGGTGTACATATAAAGGAGTCATTAGTGCATTCAGGTGCGTGTGCCACGACAAATGTTCTTCACAATAAAACAAAGTCTCATTCTGTTCAGAACAACAAAGAGTATGACGACATGTTATCTTGTAACTGTACATAAAACATAATGATCATAAACGTTGACCCTGTATACGAAATGAGTTTTATCATTTCGAAATGTGAAGTTCACATTTAGACTCACTGTTTGGCTTGCTTGTATGACATCAAAGCGGTATTTACTATAATCCTCAATGTCTCATCTTTCAAAATGCATTAAGTCATCTTAATTTATTCAGACAACCAAAAAATTTACAAATGTTGCCCAATTAGCGGGTGGGATATGGGCAACTTTTTGTCGTGCGTGGTACTCAAATTCAGAAAGGATGTCAGTCAAAGCCCACACAGCGCTGTGAAGTGCAGAGCCAGAGCTCTGAAGTCATGTATAGTGTTCCTGTACAGCCACTACGTTCCAATTTAGGAGCTTATTAGTGCGGAAATCTTCCATTTCAACCGGTATATTGGTACGAGTGTAAAGGGCTACATGGGAAATGGAAACCCACAATTGTTCATAGAAACAATGTTTCATTGAGAATAGACTGTAAAGCCGCAACCACCTGACCAACAAGTTGGTAGCCTACTATACTGTTTTGGCACGACCAAATGGATTCCAAGAAAGTAATTCAGTGCAATAGGCTACTTACCCATCTGGTGATGAATTTGCGAATAGAGCTAAAATCCATTTTTTTTAACAGGTTCCAGTTGCTCCAAACAATTTCTTTTTTGCAGTCTTCTTTAATCTTTTGACGCTAGCTAATTTTTATTTCTACTCTATACTCCATGACTTTCGGACGGTCCCCTTTTTCTGCCTAAGAACTATAATAGTCTGGGTGCGACTATTGTAATCCTATACGATCAGTCAACTATTGGTCTCTCTATGAAAGGTAAAGCTCAAATGCCCACGCGCTTTCATAGTTATGGTTTCATTCATATGCTTCATATGTTAGTCTATTATTCAGCAGCCAGTGCGGTATTCTTTTTCCCTAATGTTTCAGACGCAAAGTCGCCTACTTCTACTAGTCAGAGGTAGCGTCTTCTTTTTCCTCTCCTGCCTTCTCTCTCACCTTCCTCGCGCCCGTAATCTGCTTGGCTCTCCACTGTGGGAAATAACAGTTTTTCTTCCATCATAGGCTACGTCACTGGGAGCCGTAAGCGCTTGCGCACTCCATTGTCACACACTTGCCAACTGGAATGTATCATTTTCGGTCAGGCATGCATGCTCATGTCTTTTCTCAGCAGAATCGCTTAAAACTTCTTCAACTTGCGGACGGTTGAGCTAATGTAGGCTAATGCGATTAGCATGAGGTTGTAAGTAACAAAAACATTTCCCAGGACATAGACATATCTGATATTGGCAGAAAGCTGCACTGTCCAATTTACAGTGAAAGAATACAGTGAAAGAATACCATGCTATTGTTTGAGGAGAGTGCACAGTTTTGAACATGAAAAGTTATTAATAAACAAATTAGACACATTTGGGTGGTATTGATACAACATTTTGTACAGAAATGCAATGGTTCCTTGGATCAGTCTAAAACTTTGCACATACACTGCTGCCATCTAGTAGCCAAAATCTAAATTCCACTTGGGCTGGAATAAAACATTATGGCCTTTCTCTTGCATTTCAAAGATGGTACAAAAAAAATACAAAACAACAGTTGATTTTTCTTTGTATTATCTTACACCAGATCTAATGTGTTATATTCTCCTACATTCCTTTCACATTTCCACAAACTTCAAAGTGTTTCCTTTCAAATGGTACCAAGAATATGCATATCCTTGCTTCAGGGCCTGAGCTACAGGCAGTTAGATTTGGGTATGTCATTTTAGGCAAAAATTGAAAAAAAGGGTCCAATCCTAAAGAGGTTCTTAACTAATTCACAAAACTGTTGCATTCACTAAGAGTTAGAAACCAAATGGAACGGCAAATTCCCCATTAATGCATGGCAGCGCACCATGGTAAAGTTTTGGACCATAAAGCCTAACTCATTTTGGCACGTGCAGGCTACAAGAAACTTAAATCAAAAAGTGTGTGTGTTTGTGAGAGGGAGAGAGAGAGAGTTCACAAACCTGTTCTACTAACACACTGAAGCCTCAGGACCAGAACATCCAATCAATCAGATCAAACCAAATTACAACACAGTGAAAACATGGCACCATGTAGAGGAAAAGCTGTGCAACCACTGCACCACAGCAGAACAGAGCTGCATTTCCTGACAAAGTGTCACAAATATAAAACAATTAGAGAATGTAATTTCCCCAAATTTGAAACCCTTATTCAAGGTTTCAAAGACCTCTCTGATGAGGATAGGCTAACCGTCCTGTTGGGGGAGGACGCAAAGAGCTGTGGGTTGGCAGCGCACTACATTGCTGCCTGCCATATAATGAGGGACAGTGTCATGCCAATAAAGCTAATTGAATTGAATTGAGAGAGAGAGACTTGAATCAGTTATAGAACCTATTGCCCTTTATGGTTGTGAGGTCTGGGGTCCGCTTTCCAAACAATAATTCATTAAATGGGACAAACACCAAATTGAGACTCTGGATGCAGAATTCTGCAAAAATATCCTCAGTGTACAACGTAAAACACCAAATAATGCATGCAGAGCAGAATTAGGCCGATACCCGCTAATTCTCCAAATCCAGAAAAGAGCCGTTAAATTCTACAAGCACCTAAAAGTAAGCGATTCCCAAACCTTCCATAGCAAAGCAATCACCTACAGAGAGATGAACCTGGAGAAGAGTCCCCTAAGCAAGCTGGTCCTGGGGCTCTGTTCACAAACACAAACAGACCCCACAGAGCCCCAGGACAGAAACACAATTAGACCCAACCAAATCATGAGAAAACAAAAAGATAATTACTTGACACATTGGAAAGAATTAGCAAAAAAAACAGAGCAAACTAGAATGCTATTTGGCCCTAAACAGAGAGTACACAGTGGCGGAATACCTGACCACTGTGATTGACCCAAATGTAAGGAAAGCTTTGACTATGTACAGTGAGCATAGCCTTGCTATTGAGAAAGGCCGCCATTGGCAGACCAGGCTCTCAAGAGAAGACAGGCTATGTGCACACTGCCCACAAAATGAGGTGGAAACTGAGCTGCACTTTCTAACCTCCTGCCAAGTATATGACCATATTAGAGACACATGTGTCCCTCAGATTACACAGATCCACAAAGAATTTGAAAACGAACCCAATTTTGATAAACTCCCATATCTACTGGGTGAAATACCACAGTGTGCCATCACAGCAGCAAGATTTGTGACCTGTTGCCACAAGAAAAGGTAAACCAGTGAAGAACAAACACCATTGTAAACACAACACATATTTATGTTTATTTATTTTCCCTTTTGTACTTTAACTATTTGCACATCGTTACAACACTGTATATTGACATAATGTAAGATTTGAAATGTCTTTATTCTTTTGGAACGTTTGTGTCATGTTTACTGTTAATTTGTATTGTTTATTTCACTTTTATTTATTATCTACTTCACTTGCTTAACATATGTTTCCCATGCCAATAAAGCCCTTCAATTTAAATTGAATTGAGAGAGAGCTGTTTACTACTTGGGTCATGAAATGCTTGCCTTGTACCCCAAGTCTGGGAACTGTCCACTTTCCTGGTTCTGAAATGGAAATATGCAAAATAACCGTCTTTCGATAAGGCTGTATTTCATCGCAATAATTTAAATGAACATTGAAAATGTTTTTCAAAATGAACAGTCAACTAGCTATCTACTTAGCTTACAATTTGACCACCGTAAGCATGGGGCGAAGGCTAGGAACAACTGACATGGGAACCTTTAACGCCATTGCCTTGTTTTGGAGGGCAATATTTTCATTTATTTTTCCCATCTCTTCTTGCTAGCAACGCCTCCAGTCAGGACGCTTTCGGCGGGTTCCGTTAAAATGGCTGTTACTGAGAGTGGAAACCCAAAGCAAGAACAATCGTAGTGGGTACAACTGCATCCAGCAGTATCGCTTGTGTCTGATAAGGAAAATAAGAGACTGTAACGCAATGGCTGCCCTAGATCAAAAGTCCCCCAACGTCCTCCTTCAAAGTCTCTGCTGCAGGATCACTGGGAAGAGCGAAGGTAGCTATGATGCTAGCTAGTTAGATTGCCCAGGCGCCGTTATGTGCAGCTAGCCTGGTCCGTTGCTAGCTAGCTAAAATGAACAGTGAGGCTGATATAACAGTTGTATGCCAGTGTTCAGCTCGCCATCTAGCTACAGTAGCTAACTAAGTTTGTAGTTACGTCAAGTTTGTGTGACAGCCAACCACGCCTTGTTCAAGTAAGTTAGCTAGTTAGGATAGCTAGCTTGGCTTGCCAGGCTGCCAGAAAGTTTGCCTAATAAATCTGACGTTGATACCAACTGTTAGTATACGGTCTGAAACAAAGCACTGCACAATCGTGGACATTTTCCTTACAAGCCAGAATGTTGAATACAACTACGTTTGAACTTACTATACCGGTTGTCTGTGTAGTTAACGTTAGTCTTTCAGCTGCTCGAATATGAGACAAAATATTCACCGGAAAGTATTGTTTCCCCGACTTTTTAGAGCGCAGGCACTGAAGTTGAATTTTCTATCACCTGGCACATGCTCAAAACCATGTAAACACCTGTTAGTATGCATGTACTTCCCGTCTTGTGCACGTGCCTTTGGTCATAAGCAAACACATCTTGATTGCCACACACAGCCCCGCGTTTTGAAGTCGTTTAATAATACTTTCCTGTGGATATTTTGTCTCATCTACCAACACCGTAGACAATCGGCAGAGTAAGTTCAAATATATATATATTTGAAACATTAGTGACAGACAAGGGACATTTAGTTTTTTTTCTATGTAAATGTAGGTGGTATTGCCTGCACAATTGAAGGCATGTTTCGTGACTACCAGAAAGTGTAAGATAGCTACTGATTGAGGGGAAACGTCCTGCGTCTGTAAGATTTGAACCAGTCTGAAAGATTAATTCACTAGTAATGACATATGATTTAGGAAAAGCCAATATTCCGTGCTCAATACTTCAACTCAACCCTATTTCACATTTCAGCTGAAGTAGCCCACCAGTTCCAGTATGCTGTGAGAGTTGTCGGGAGTAACTATGCTCCCACCATTGAGAGGGATGAGTTCCTAGTGTCAGAGAAGATCAAAAAAGAATGTGAGTGACCTATGACCTATTTATTAGAGACAATAATGTGAGTGACCTAAACTGGACAGGTTTGCTGAGTGAATCCTCTTTGAGGGTCCATCTCGACAGTCGAAAGTGGCATCTGCACATCACTGGTTTGCGCTTTCTGTTACCTTTGCAAACATGCATCCTTTGTTAATGTGGTCTTTTGTTGTTGTTTTCCCAGTAGAGCTTTTCTGTCTCGTGTTAAAGCTGACAGTATTGTACATTTGACAATAAAGAAATACGTTTGTTTAGAGTCTCCATAATAGTAAATCTCAATAGTTTGTTTGTAGTCGGAGTAATGCCACTAATGACCATCTTATCGATCGCTAAGCATAGTAAAGTAAAAAAAACAGCACTTACCCTTGTGCGGAGTGGAGTTGAGCCCCCTTTAATCAACTTGTGTTTTTGGAATTGGTCTACATCTGTTTATTTAGTGGTCTGCTTTTGTTTGTCTTGTCCTTTGGTTCTCCAGTGCTGAAGCAGAGGCGAGAGGGTGACGCTGCCCTGTTCTCTGAGCTCCACAGAAAGCTGCAGACTCAGGTCAGTCTTCTGTTCCAAATACCCTGGTGCATATGCAAACTTGTATTAGCTTTTGAAAGCAGAACCAATTGAGAATCTGTGTGTTTTGCTTTTCATTAACAGGGGGTGCTGAAACACAGGTGGTCTGTCTTATATCTGCTGCTCAGTCTCTGTGAGGACCCCAGGAAACCATCCAGGGTGGGTATACTTGTCATTACACCACAGTGCTCTCAACACACACACACACTAACCATAGCTATATGTACAGTACCAGTTAAAAGTTTGGACACACTTACTTATTCCAGGGTTTTTGTTTATTTTTACTATTTTCTACATTGTAGAATAATAGTGAAGACATCAGAACTATGAAATAACACACATGGAATCATGTAGTATCCAAAAAAGTGTTAAACAAATCAAAATATATTTTAGATTTTAGATTCTGCAAAGTAGCCACCATTTTGCTTTGATGACAGCTTTGTACTCTTGGCATTCTGTCAACCAGCTTCACCTTGAATGCTTTTCCAACAGTCTTGAAGCAGTTCTCACATATGCTGAGCACTTGTTGGCTGCTTTTCCTTCACTCTGCAGTCCAACTCATCCCAAACCATCTCAATTGGGTAGAGGTCGGGTGATTGTGGAAGCCAGGTCATCTGATGCAGCACTCATCAGTCTCCTTGTTCAAATAGCCCTTACACAGCGTGGAGGTGTGGGTCATTGGGTCATTGTCCAAATGATAGTCCCACTAAGTGCAAACCAGATGGGATGGCGTATTGCTGCAGAATGCTGTGGTAGCCATGCTGGTTAAGTGTGCCTTGAATTCTAAATAAATCACTGACAGTGTCACCAGCAAAGCACCATCACACCACCACCTCCCTGCTTCACGGTGGGAACCACACATGCGGAGATCATCTGTTCAACTACTCTGCGTCTCACATAGAAACGGCGGTTGTAACCCAAAATCTCAAATTTGGACTCATCAGACCAAAGGACAGATTTCCACCGGTCTAATGTCCATTGCTCGTGTTTCTTGGCCCAAGCAAGTCTCTTCTTCTTATTGGTATCTTTTAGTAGTGGCTTCTTTGCAGCAATTCGACCATGAAGGCCTGATTCACGCAGTCTCCTCTGAACAGTTGGTGTTGAGATGTGTCTGTTACTTGAACTCTATGAATCATTTATTTGGGCTGCAATTTCTGAGGCTGGTAACTCTAATGAACTTATCCTCTGCAGCAGAGGTAACTCTGGGTCTTCCTTTCCTGTGGCGGTCCTCATGAGAGACAGTTTCATCATAGCGCTTGATGGTTTTTGCGACTGCACTTGAAGAAACGTTTTACTTTTTTGGTTACTACATGATTCCATATGTGTTTTTTCATAGTTTCGATGTCTTCACTATTATTCTACAATGTTGGAAATAGTAAAAATAAAGATAAACCTTTGTGTCAACTTTTGACTGGTACTGTAGATTCAGAAAATGAAAGCCTTATAATCCTCCAGACTGCATCATCACAAACAGTAATTCCATCGCGGCCATTTTAGCTGTATAGAACTCTGTTAATAGCAGAAATAGCTATTCTATTAAATGTTCCATATTATATTATATATATATATATATATATATATCTGATTATTTAATTGATACAGCATTGATTTATTGATAGCATGTGTCATTTACAGGTTGGCAGCTATGGGGCGCTGTTTGCCCAGGCCCTCCCCCGGGACGCCCACTCCACCCCGTTCTACTGCACCCGGCCCGGGAGCCTGCCCCTCAGCTACCCCGAGCGCTCGGGGCCCGGGGCCGCCCAGATCTCCACCAGCATGGGTACCAGTGGCATCAGCAGCCTGGGGGTGTACTCCCTCAACGGGCCCACCCCTCAGCCCCTGCTGGCCGGGTAAGACCAGCTGATGGAACCCTGTTTGACCGGTCAGCAACCAGGACTACATAGTCAGTCGTACATGACTCTAGACTTTCTTTAATCTTGTTCCTGTGGATCGCAGGGAGGCCATGCGTTTGTTGTAGCTCAGCACTGCACCTGCATAACCAATGATCTTTCAGAATATGAAGGGGTCTTAAATTAGTAGGACAAAAATGATTTGTCTTTGTAGCCATTTGTTGTAGCAGGGTATTTCCATTCCGTTGTGAGCATCAATTATGCATGTCCTTCTCCACAACCCCACCAGGACTTGTGTATAATTAGTCTGGCTATACTCGTCTAGTGCCAGGCTAAGTATCTGATTAGTGGGTGGTTGAGTGGATCATCATCAACACTATAAAAGTCATTTGGAGCTGAGGCATCGCTACAGTGGCGTGACTCTAAAGCCATTCCATGCTGTTGAAAGGCAAGAGTCCCTCATTAACAGGCTATTAATGGTAATGGTCCTACAAGACAGTTTGCATTAGGAGAACCAACATGTATAGGGGAAGAGTTATGCATGTCGAGGGGGAGGGAAAATGTCTATAGTTACACGGATGTAAACATACGAAATGGTCCATTAAACATTTCTATGTGTGTGCTCTCCAGACACCCACCCCAGACAGCAGGGCAGCAGCTGGGCTCTCGGCTGGCGTGGGCCCTCCCCAACACCTCCGCCCTGGCACCTACCTCACGGGCCCCGCTCGGCCCCCCACCCCTGTCCACCCGGGCCCCCAGGCCACGCCACGACGGGGACCTCACTGGTGAGTTGGGGGTGGGGACTGACATTGTTGGGATGTATAGGCCTACTTTTTGTTTATGAAACTACATGGCGTTGTTGGGACATGCTTCACGGTTGGAGGACATTTTGTAATGTAGGCAGAAGTTTCAGGGGGCCTGTAATGGTAAAAGACACATTGCTCTCTTCACAGTGGCTCTGCAAACTGAATACTCAATGTTAAACAGAAAGAGATTAGTTTGTAGGGAAATTGACCAAGTCTGCAATGAAATGCTCCTGTTCTGCAGTAAGCACCACCTCACATAATCGCCTCATTTCATAAACGTCTAGTTGCTCTCCCGGTATTTAAGATAGAATCTGTCTTGGTGCTCCACTGACAGGGTTGGGGACTTAAATAGATATACAGAGAGATACAGCACCTACTCATTCCAGGGTTTTTCTTTATTTGTACTATTTTCTACATTGTAGAATAATAGTGAAGACCAAAAATATGAATAACATATGGAATCATGTAGTAAGCAAAAAAGTGTTAAACATATAAAATATATTTTGATTTGTTTAACACTTTTTTTTTTGGTTACTACATGATTCCATATGTGTTCATTCATAGTTTTGATGTCTTCACTGTTATTCTACAATGTAGAAAATAGTAAAAATAAAGAAAAACAATTTGAATGAGTAGTTGTCCAAACTTTTGACTGGTACTGTAACTTTGATGGCTTTCGTTAATGTTGTTTTTCTGAATCCCTCGTTCTTCTTCTCTTCTCCAGCGGAGGTTGGTGAGGCTGCGCTGGTCCGAGACATCCTGTATGTCTTCCAGGGGATCGACGGCAAGTTCATTAAGATGAGCAACACAGACAACTGCTACAAGATCGACTCCAAGGTGACTTGAACATTCGGTCACACGTCAACAATATCCATGCCAAGGTGTCTTTGGTATTTCAATTCGTGCCCCTTGTTCCCTGACGAATGCAAAAACTGATGACCAACTTCATAAGCTATTTGACCTTTCACCAAGTGTACAAAACATTAGGAACACCTTCCAAATATGTACTTGCACCCCCTTTTGCCCTCTGAACAGCCTCAATTCATCAGGGCATGGACAACAAAGTGTCAAAAGCGTTCCACAGGGATACTGGCCCATGTTGACTCCAATACTTCCCACAGTTGTCAAATTGGCTGGATGTCCATTGGTTGGTGGACGCTTCTTGATACACACGGGAAACTGTTGAGTGTGAAACCCAGCAGCGTTGCACTTCTTGACTCAAACCAGTGTGCCTGGCACCTACTACCACACCCCCCTGTTCAAAGGCACTTAAGTCATTTGTCTGGCGCATTCACCCTCTGAATGGCACACATACACACTCGATGTCTCAAAAATCCTTCTTTAACCTGTCTCCTCCCTTTCATCTACACTGATTTGAAGCATATAAGGGATCATAGCTTTCCCCTGGTCAGTCTTTGTCATGGAAAGAGCAGGTGTTCCTAATGTTTTGTGCACTGCGTACATGTTAGTTAGTCATCATGTTGTGGTTAGACGCACCGTGGCAGGTAGGCTAGCGGTTAACAGCGTTGGGCCAGTAACCGAAAGTCTCTGGTTTGAATCCCCAAGCTGACTAGGTGAAAAATCTGTCTGTGCCCTTGAGCAAGGCACTTAACCCTATTTGCTCCTGTAAGTTTCTCTGGATAAGAGCGTCTTGCTAAATGACTAAGAAGTTTAATGTAGACAGCGCCGTACTTCCGTCCATACTAGCTAGACCAGTTATTGACAGACCACCCTGTTTCATCGCTAGCTGACTCCCTGACATCATGGCTGCTGTAGAACCGTCCGTCCGACAGTGTTTTTCAGATTCAGCTGTAGTGCTGCTGACATCAAGGCTGCTGATCTGTTTCTAAAAGGGGTAAAAAGCTCGACAGATCAATAGTTGGCTCTTTGGTTAGGAGCCACATCGATGGCGTTCCTCTATCATCCATCAAGGATTCATCACAACTTTCCTCCCTTCTAATATTCCTGCAAATTACAGTCGACCTGTTTTAGCTATACATCTTCTCAGCCTTATATAGCCTGCTGTCAATGCGCTGGCCTAGGAGCACTGTATCGGACGCGAACACTGGGGCCAAATCTAGCCGTGAAGGGTGTTTCCTGAGGTCTTTTTGAAGTCATCATTTACGCTATAAGCCCTATTCAATCTAACACTGTTTCCGGAATAATGTGGCTTTCCATTAGAACAGAATACAGAAATGGAACATTATTAGAGACAATCGTGTTTTATTATTCCGTCTAAAGTAGAGAAGGTGAGTATCAACACCTCGTCCTCATAAGACGACTCCGTCAGCAGAGAGAGACTGCAGGCAGTTTGGGCTCCAGGCTTCTTGGCGAATGTCTTCAATCTGTGAAACAAGGGCCACTCTTGACTACCATTTTAAAAAGGTGAAATTAATTCTGAACAAACTGATGTGAAAGGGATGAACCTTGAATTGGAATGGTCCTCCAACTGGCAATGGGCTCTGTAATAATATGGCTGATGTGTTCCTATTCATGTTTCTGTGCTGAAGAGCGGAGCTGCTGTTCCTTTGGTGTTGCTGTAGTCATGGGGGGTTGTGGTGTACATGTGTGTGAGTGACTGAATGGTAACCTGGCAGCAGGAGTGGCCTGTTTTCTCTGTGTGTGTGTGTCTGTGGGGAGCCATACAGGACAGATGATACACAGGGGGATAATGAACTACCAACCTGGCAACTCCTTCACAGATTAAATGGGTTACTTTGAAAAAGATGACAGATATTCACAGTATTCCCTGTATTTTAGCTTATGGAGATCTATCCAGTGCCTGTGTGTGCCTGTGTGTTTTTCTCCTGTTGTAACTTCTCCAGTGTGTCCCTAGGTGGTGCTCTGTAAGTCTCTGAGGGACACCAGTAGCCGATTGGCTGAGCTGGGCTGGCTTCACAACAAGATCAGGAAGTACACTGACTTGCGCAGTCTGGACCGAGCCTTCGGCCTGGTGGGACAGAGCTTCTGTGCCTCCCTTCATCAGGAACTGAAGGAGTACTACAGACTTCTGGCAGTGCTGCACTCACAGGTAAGACACACACACACCTTTCAAAACACTACCGCCTTATTCAAGTGAAAGAACTTTGTTTATAGCCCTTCAAGAGGAAAAACCCATGTAGGCTACAGGACATGTAAAGGTGTGTTTGACAGTTGCAGGTGGAGGACGACCAGGGAGTGAACCTGGGAGTGGAGAGCAGTCTGACCCTCAGACGTCTCCTAGTCTGGACCTACGACCCTAAAGTCCGCCTCAAAACCCTGGCTGCCCTCGTTGACTTCTGCCAAGGTAGAGTTGTGTGTCTGTGGCGCCTGCTGATTGGTACCATCAAAGTATCCATTTAAATAGTGTGTGTGTGGTTCAAGTGTGTGGTTCAAGTGTTGTGTGTGTGTGTAGGGAGGAAGGGAGGTGAACTGGCGTCAGCGGTCCATGCCTATGGGAAGACAGGGGACCCTCAGATGAGAGCTCTGGTGCAGCACATCCTCAGCCTGGTGTCACATCCCATCCTCAACTTCCTCTACCGCTGGATCTACGACGGAGAGCTGGAGGACACTTACCACGAGGTGACGCACACACACACACACCATATATATTATATTTATATACACACACACACTACCGTTCAAAAGTCTGGGGTCACTTGGAAATGTCCTTGTTTTTTAAAGGAAAGCAAAACAAATGGACAATAACATCAAATTGATCAGAAATACAGTGTAGACATTGTTAATATTGTAAATGACTATTGTAGCTGGAAACGGCTGTTTTTTTTTAATGGAATATCTACATAGGCATACAGAGGCCCATTATCAGCAACCATCACTCCTGTGTTCCAATGTCACGTTGTGTTAGCTAATCCAAGTTTATCATTTTAAAAGGCTAATTAATCATTAGAAAACCCTTTTGCAATTATGTTAGCACAGCTGAAAACTGTTGTTCTGATTAAAGAAGCAATAAAACTGGCCTTTAGACTAGTTGAGTATCTGGAGCATCAGCATTTGTGGGTTCGATTACAGGCTCAAAATGGCCAGAAACAAAGAACTTTCTTCTGAAACTCGTCAGTCTATTCTTGTTATTCCATGTGAGAAATTTCCAAGAAACTGAAGATCTCGTACAGCTCTGTGTACTACTCCCTTCACAGAACAGCGCAAACTGGCTCTAACCAGAATAGACAGAGGAATGGGAGGCCCTGGTGCACAACTGAGCAAGAGGACAAGTACATTAGAGTATCTAGTTTCAGAAAAAGATGCCTCACAAGTACTCAACTGGCAGCTTCATTAAATAGTACCCACAAAACACCAGTCTCAACATCAATAATGAAGAGGTGACTCCGGGATGCTGGCCTTCTAGGCAGAGTTGCAAAGAAAAAGCCATATCTCAGACTGGCCAATAAAAATAAAATATTAAGATGGGCAAAAGAACACAGACACTGGACAGAGGAACTCATCCCGGCATCCCGGAGTCGCCTATTCTATTTAATGAAGCTGCCAGTTGAGGACTTGTAAGGCGTCTGTTTCTCAAACTAGGGTGGCCTTGATGACAGCTTTTACATGTATTTTTACTGCTCTAATTACGTTGGTAACCAGTTTATAATAGCAATAAGCTAAGGGCTGTGTCCAGGCACTCCGAGATGCGTTGTGCGTAAGAACAGCCCGTAGCCATGGTATATTGGTCATATACCACACCCCATTGTACCTTATTGCTTAAATATAATACACACACACACTTCCATTAGTTTGTCAAGGTCAGAGTCCGGATGGTAGTAGCTGAGCTCAGGCTGAAGTGGAATCAGACAGACGTCAGACAGGTTAATCTCTGAGCTGAGATGGAGGGAAAGGGGGAGGGGAGAGAGGGAGTAGGGGAAAGGAGGTGGGAGGGGTACAGCGGCCTTCCAAATGAGGATGGATGAGAGGACGATAATGGGGAACTGAGTGAAGGCCCCCTTCTCTCTCTCCTCCCATCTCTGTCCTTGCTCTCCATCCATCTCCCTGTCTCCACAACCCCAGGACTGTAGAAGACCGTGAATCTAGTCCTAATGCACCTGCTGCTGAATCGCACTCTCAGACTCTGTCTACCTGAGACTAAGTGCTGATTGGGCGAGCACAGAGCACAGGAGAGTTGTAGCGGCTTTCAAGACCAACTGCCGAGCTATTCTCAGAAGGGAACGTTTCAAAGGGCGCACTGTATTTAAGCCCCCTGTATTGACCCTCCCCGTAGCAGGGCTAAGTGATAGTTATGGAGCTGTTCCTTCCCAGCAGAGGGGAATGAGGGGATAGCTCTGAAGCTTACAGGCACCTCTGTCAGCCCAGGGGGCGGTGTTAGACTGTAAACACTCATCATGACAAGAAGAGTGGAAATAAAAAAATATATATACTTTTTGTTTACTAAAAGGCTTTTCATTCCTGCTTGTTGTACCCCCTAGGAGAGAAGTCTTCACCTTGTAACACTGTCTATTTATCGGCATCCATTTTGGTTTTCAAGTTGAACCACTGGCTCAGTGACAGTCAAGATCATGATTGAGAGATGGAACCACCATTCACTTTCTTTCCATTACTGTAATAAGTATCCATTGTTGTAGTAATCGCCTGTGTTGTTTGGATATAGTTGAGTCCTGCCTTTTAAGGTGTGATTATGATGGTGATGGGGATTCCTCTCCCTGCAGTTCTTTGTGGCGTCTGACCCCACGGTGAAGACAGACAGACTGTGGCACGACAAGTACTCACTGAGGAAGTCCATGATACCCACCTTCATCACCATGGACCAGGCCCGCAAGGTAGACACAAACACCAATTATCTCATCCTCAATGTAAAAAGTACTAACTTTGCATTCACATGTCACTTTTGCTCGCTCTCTCTTTCTCTTCTGTCTCTGTAGGTTCTGCTCATTGGGAAGTCCATTAACTTCCTGCACCAGGTGTGCCATGACAGAACCTCACCAGGGAAAATCACCCCGGCCTCCAAGTCTACAGACTCCCCCAAAGATGGTACGCTCTCTGTCCTCTCTCCCCCACCCCAACACACTGTGAAAGGGGCCTGTCAGTGGCTAGCTCAATACAGCACTGGTGTTTGGTACACATTTCTACATAATATACCTTCAGAGAGTGTGTATTGAGCAGGCAGTGTCTTTCGATAGAGAAGCCTTGGTCTTGCCATAGTAGTGTTTGTAGGTAGTGAGAGCAGAGCTGCATTGATCTGTTTGTGTTAGAGAGGCATCAAAACTGGTTCTACTGTTATGGTACTTACTGTCGTATCGACTGGATTTAGTCTCACTCCTCTCTGTCGCTGATCAATGGTCTTGCTGTTCGTTCCTTAGCTTCGTCCTTGAGGGGAATGACTGCACACTGACTGGCATTGGAAGGGGAGGGGTTAGGTTGTATTTTTACCTTGTCTGTCCCAAATGCCACCCTATTCCCTTTATAGTGCACTACTTTTGACCACAACTTTATGGGTCAAAGGTAGTGCATTATGAAGCCCCCGGTCAAAAGGAGAGCATTATGAAGCAAATAGGGTGCTATTTGGGATGCAGACTCCATCTTGAGTTATAGATACAGAGTTCAGCAAACTGTCTGAGAGATGAGTTTAATATGCACCATGTAGTGCCAACTCCAGTACCCACAAAATGACCACAGATAACTCTCTCTCTCCCCCTCCCCTCTCTCGCGCCCCCCTCCTCTCTCTTCTCTCTCTCCCCTGCTCTCTCTCTGTAGCTGCAGAGCTGTTATCAGACCTGGAGGGGGCGTTCCAGGGGAAGATAGATGCAGCCTACTTTGAAACCAGCAAGTACCTGCTGAATGTCCTCAACCAGAACTACTTGCTGCTGGAGCACCTGCAGGCCATGAGACGATACCTACTGCTGGGCCAGGGAGACTTCATACGCCACCTCATGGACCTGCTCAAGTTAGTACACACACACATACAGGTGTACAGACAGACAGATGGGTACGCACAAATGCACACACACACACCCCAGCCTATATGTCATATATATTGACCTTAGTATTTGTCCCTTCAGACCAGAGCTGGCCCGCCCAGCCACCACTCTGTACCAACACAACCTGACAGGCATCCTGGAGACAGCCGTGAGGGCCACCAACGCCCAGTATGACAACGCTGAGATCCTCAAGAGACTGGACGTACGCCTGCTGGAGGTAGGATACAGCTCATACCATTACTACTGTCATAGGCTACAGCTCATACCATTACTACTGTCAT
>QNTS01001615.1:229846-253759 GCA_003317085.1 Hucho hucho | reverse complement strand
CTGTCATGGGCTACAGCTCATACCATGACTGCTGTCATGGGCTACAGCTCATACCATGACTGCTGTCATGGGCTACAGCTCATACCATGACTACTGTCATGGGCTACAGCTCATACCATGACTACTGTCATGGGCTACAGCGCATACCATGACTACTGTCATGGGCTACAGCGCATACCATGACTACTGTCATGGGCTACAGCGCATACCATGACTGCTGTCATGGGCTACAGCGCATACCATGACTGCTGTCATGGGCTACAGCTCATACCATGACTACTGTCATGGGCTACAGCTCATATCATGACTACTGTCATGGGCTACAGCTCATACCATGACTACTGTCATGGGCTACAGCTCAGTGGGCTAACACGGTATTGAGTCACGGGTTTGAAACACAACCTGGCAACCCGTGGCTCAAGACTGTGTTAGCCCTCTCAGCTAAAGCCTAGATGGTTGATGTCTGGATGCTGGATGTACACGTGTCACTGTTACCTTCACGTGTCACTGTTACCTTTCAAACTGTCAACTTAGCACCATGTTATCCCTCTGAACTAAAGCCTAGTCATCAACCCATCTGTGCTCCTTGTCTAGGTGTCTCCCGGGGATACGGGCTGGGACGTCTTCAGTTTAGACTACCACGTAGAGGGTCCTATCGCCACGGTAACCACAGCACTTTACATACATACACATACCATCCTATCTGGTGTTGCCTTGTCTCATGTTCATTCACAGGCCACCAGTCAGCCATGTTAGATGAAGTCAAGTGCTGGCTGCTTTTGTGTTGTTCTGTGAGGTGGCGAGAGAACATGTGTAAATGCTGTGCTACCATGTGACAGGTGTTGACGCAGTCTCTCTCTCTGCACTCTCCTTCTTCACTCTGTCTTTCTCTTGGTCTCATTTGTCTCTCTCTCTCTCATTTGTCTCTCTCTCTCTCATTTGTCTCTCTCTCTCTCATTTGTCTCTCTCTTCTTGCTTTCTGTTTCTCTTACTGGTTCTGGCTGTGGCAGGTGTTCACGCGGGAGTGCATGAGCCACTACCTGCGGGTGTTCAACTTCCTGTGGCGAGCCAAGCGTATGGAGTACATCCTCACCGACATCTGGAAGGGACAGATGTGCAACGCCAAGCTGCTTAAGAGCATGCCAGGTGAGGACTCACACACACACGCACAACCATGCAGTTCCCTCTCACCTCCAGCAGAGGGAGTCATGTACCAAAGAGCTGCAGATAAGGCAGCCAGGGTAACATGTTAGATGTTGTGTTACAGAGCTGTCTGGCGTGCTGCACCAGTGCCACATCCTGGCCAATGAGATGGTCCACTTCATCCACCAGATGCAGTACTACATCACCTTTGAGGTCAGGGGCTGTACTTTTCATTCATTTATCTAGAGACCACTGGGCTCACCTAGCCTCTCCCTCTTTAGTCCTCTTTCACTCTCTTCTCACACTCTCCCTCCTCCCCTGGCTGTCTGGGTCTCTGGCTGTCTGGGTCTCTGGCTGTCTGGGTCTCTGGCTGTCTGGGTCTCTGGCTGTGTGTGTGTGTGTACAGGTGCTAGAGTGTTGTTGGGATGAGCTGTGGAACAAGGTAGAGAAGGCCCAGGATCTAGACCACATC
Source organism: Hucho hucho (assembly GCA_003317085.1). Taxonomy (NCBI): domain Eukaryota; kingdom Metazoa; phylum Chordata; class Actinopteri; order Salmoniformes; family Salmonidae; genus Hucho; species Hucho hucho. Next base: position 252,144 of record QNTS01001615.1, on the reverse strand, counting down.
ATCGCTGCCCACGAAGGATTCTTAGACTCTGTCATCTCCCGCTGCCTACTGGACACCAACAGCAGGGTGAGACACACATACATATGCTCATACACTCTAACAGACACTTACTGACATCCACTTCTCTTTGACCTGCACTGTTGGAGTTCGGCGCTTAAAGGGATACTTCGGGATGTTGGCAATGAGGCCCTTTATCTATTTTCCCCAGAGTCAGATGAACTTGTGGATAAACTTTCATGTCTCTGTGTCCAGTATGAAGGAAGTTGGAGGTAGTTTCATGACACAATGCTAACTAGTGTTACCGCAATGACTGGAAGTCTATGGGTATCTACTAGCATGCTAGCAGATACCCTTAGACTTAGTCATTGTGCTAACGCTAGTTAGCAATTGCGCTAGCGGTAGTTATCAACTTCCTTCAAAGTGCACGCAGAGATTTAAAAAATGGTATCAGCGAGTTCATCTGACTCTGGGGAAGTAGATAAAGGGCCTCATTGTCAAAATCCCTAAGTATCCCTTTAAGAATTTCACTGTACCCAGCTATTACATCTGCGACCCTGTGCATGTGACTAATAAACTCTAATCGAATCTAAAATGTTTTTCTCTCCTTCTCCTCCCTCTCTCCTGCTATCCTGTCTCCAGTCCTTGTTGAACCAGCTGAGGGCTATCTTTGACCAGATCATAGAGTTCCAGAGTGCCCAGGACTCTCTGTACCGCTCTGCCCTGGAGGAACTCACCCTGCGGCTGCAGTACGAGGAGCGGAAGAAGCAGAGGGATGCTGAGGTAGAAGGATCAGGGCTTGAAGTGGAAGGGGCGGTTACGGTGACCGTATTACCGCCACACCGGCGGTCACGAGTCATGAAGGCAGTCAAATTCCACATGACTGTTTAGTCAGGGTAATTTGGCTTCTCCAAGCTCTGATGCAGCTGCTGTTCATTAGTAGCCTACCAAACTCGCTAACTGCCTGGTACTCAGCACTCTATTGTCCCTCTAATCACTCGGAAATCAATGCAAATGTATTCAAAAATCTAATCAAACACTTCATGAGAGCTCATGTTGCGCAACAGTTCTAAAGGCTATGCAATTGTGTGAGAAAACAGTAATGGCTTCTATTAAAAAGAGGAGGATCCCATCAGCTTTCTATTGGCTAGGCCTGCTACATATTTTTTTAAACTTTCCTAATATTAAGCACATTGCTTATATTTACAACAGGAGTATAGCCTACCTGGCATGAAAATAAACACGTCCTCCATTTGCTATTTAAGTGCCTAGATGTATTTTTTTTCCTCCTGCCCCTGTTTCCAGACCGGTGCATGATCATGGTCCATTCTAAATCAAAACAGATTTCACATATATTATTTAGTATATGTAAAGACCAGATTAAATCAAGAATAGTCTGATGGGTGACAATATTAGCATATCACTTATATTATCACTTTCTTTTGCAACTTTTTAAAATCATTGTCCCACACCTCATGTAGCCTAGCCCATAGGCCTATATGTTTTAATAAGGTTTGTATCACAACTAAAGTGGCCAAATAACTTCTTAAAATGTAGCACATTAATCCGCTTTACCACCGGTGTAGTGCCTAACTGGCATAAATACGCAGTGTGGGAGTTTCAAGTTTTGGGCAAGATAATTTTCACCATAAAAATGCTCCTTTTTATAATAAAAGCATTACATGCATAATCTGTAACTTTTGATAATGGTGTTTTCCAGTTAATGGAATATTTGTGCTTATAGCCGTGTGCGCATTGCTGCGGTTATAATGTGAAGAAATAGCCTAATAGTTTATCAATATTTTAAGCTAAACGTTTTGATCTGTTGCGTCATCCTCATTGCGTAAAAAAAGTTTTTTTTGATGCTAGTGGTTGTATTAATTTGGGATCTATCACATCCCACAACTGTCCCAGACTATGTTTGGAATATTTATTTCTCACACAGAATAGAATAGGGCGACCTTTGTATTATGGGGGATAGTAGATTGACATAGGCTAGTGCTTTTGCTGTTCGTTAGGCCTACTCATCTAGTTGGCTGACAAAAAGTAAATGTGGACAGTTCTTCCAATATTTTCAATATGCACCTCGGAATTGGATAAGGACGGGAGCAGTTGCGTCCCCGATGTATCTGTCTTCACTTGAAGCCTGTGAGAAAGACTAGATCACGTGACAGAGAGCCATGTGAGTGAGAGGTGCTTTTTTTAGGGGCATTACGGCCACACAAAGGGGATGCCGCCGGGAAATTTGAGTCATTATCAAGTGCTTGTCAAATTGTGAATGAGAGACTGATGAAGTGTGTACAGCCTGCACAAAAAACAAAGCAGAGCTCATGCCTTTCAAGCTTTTTTCAAATCATCATTAGAGTCGCATCATGCTACCTTAGAATGTATTAAAAATCAAAACATACAGCCCAACATTTGTATCACAACTAAAGGTACGTAAATAACTCTAAATTAAGCATATAGAAGTACCTGTTTCTTTGTTAACTGCTCAACACATAATAGCTGCATGTGCGCACTCTCAAATTGTTTGGAGAACGTATCCTTTAAATTTTATTCAGCTTTGTTCAATTGTATTCTTCATACTATAAAATAATATAAAATAATGCCACGGAATTCTAAGGAAATCTTGTCTGCTAAACGAGTGTAGCCCACAGCCATATGGCATAGCCAGATCAGGACCTAACATAAGGACAACTCAGAGTATGCTATTCTGTTCTTCTGAAATGGACTACATTTTCTTCATATCATGTTTCTTTAGACCTGTCTAAAATAAATAATGGATTTATTGTGAAAGTGTGGGCTATATTATATGGATTTATTAGACTTTTTGAAATGTAGATGTTCCAAAGATCTGCGTCAGTGTGGAAGCCAGGAGATGCTAAATGTGTTAATGTTCATTAACGGTCAATTACTGTGAGACTGGCAGTTATTTGCTTGACAATCACCGGCTGACGAAATTTCGTGACCGCCACAGCCCTACCTGCACTGTTTATATTTAGGTTCCGGTAATCTGCAATATTTTTAAGCTAATATTCTATAAGAGGTGCCGATATTCAAGAAGTAGAACATTTGAGGTGTCGGTATTCAGTACCGGTGTGTACTGGCCCAATTCAAGTACTTATAATGATGATAACTTTTAGTTATAGAGCGCAATTGGAGGGCCATGTAGAGTCTTCAGAGTCCCATGTCCTGTTTGATCTAAGTTGTCTGGAACCCAGCCAGGGGCCAAATCAAGTTCGCTCCTTAATGGCCATTGGCCACGCTGGTGTTGTTGTCATTCTATTGATTTAACAGGCCCTGAGCATCAGACTATTAAACTCTAAGTGTTAGAAAAACAAACACAGCCTCGGCGTTTGCCAAGTTTCTCTTTTAATAGCTTGTAAATAAGACTGAGGTCCAAGGTAAGAGGGTTTGGGGTGACAGAAGCTGTTGGTCAGTGATGGGGGGGATATTGGATTGTATATTAACTTTAAATATTGGCCGTTGAGTGTGTTTACATGAATGATAGGTATGTGAGTAGAGAAGACATTGAAGGTCATGTCTCTATGGGGAGAATGCTGGGGTCATAGAGCAGGAATCTGTAACAGTTTAGTATGGGTGTTAGTTACCCATTTACTGAAGTGAAGAGATGGCACTGGCTACTTTTTCAAATAAAATGTTATTGGTCACATGCGCTGAATACAACAGTGAAATGCTTACTTACGAGCCCCTAACCGACAATGCAGTTAAAAACATTACAGATAAGAAATAAAAGTAACAAGTAATTAAAGAGCAGCAGTAAAATAATGAGACTATATACAGTCGTGGCAAAAAGTTTTGAGAATTACACAAATATTAATTTCCACAAAGTTTGCTGCTTCAGTGTCTTTAGATATTTTTGTCAGATGTTACTATGGAATACTGAAGTATAATTACAAGCATTTCGTAAGTGTCAAAGGCTTTTTTTGACAATTACATGAAGTTTATGCAAAGAGTCAATATTTTCAGTGTTGACCCTTCTTTTTCAAGACCTCTGCAATCCGCCCTGGCATGCTGTCAATTAACTTCTGGGCCACATCCTGACTGATGGCAGCCCATTCTTGCATAATCAATGCTTGGAGTTTGTCAGAATTTGTGGGTTTTTGTTTGTCCACCTGCCTCTTGAGGATTGACCACAAGTTCTCAATGGGATTAAGGTCTGGGGAGTTTCCTGGCCATGGACCCAAAATATCGATGTTTTGTACGCCGAGCCACATAGTTATCACTTTTGCCTTATGGCAAGGTGCTCCATCATGCTGGAAAATGTATTGTTCGTCACCAAACTGTTCCTGGATGGTTGGGAGAAGTTGCTCTCGGAGGATGTGTTGGTACCATTCTTTATTCATGGCTGTGTTCTTAGGCAAAATTGTGAGTGAGCCCACTCCCTTATCTGAAAAGCAACCCCACACATGAATGGTCTCAGGATGCTTTACTGTTGGCATGACACAGGACTGATGGTAGCGCTCACCTTGTCTTCTCCGGACAAGCTTTTTTCCAGATGCCCCAAACAATCGGAAAGGGGATTCATCAGAGAAAATGACTTTACCCCAGTCCTTAGCAGTCCAATCCCTGTACCTTTTGCAGAATATCAGTCTGTCCCTGATGTTTTTGCTGGAGAGAAGTGGCTTCTTTGCTGCCCTTCTTGACACCAGGCCATCCTCCAAAGGTCTTTGCCTCACTGTGCGTGCAGATGCACTCACACCTGCCTGCTGCCATTCCTGAGCAAGCTCTGTACTGGTGGTGCCCCGATCCCGCAGCTGAATCAACTTAAGGAGACGTCCTGGCGCTTGCTGGACATTCTTGGGCGCCCTGAAGCCTTCTTCACAACAATTGAACCGCTCTCCTTGAAGTTCTTGATGATCCGATAAATGATTGATTTAGGTGCAATCTTACTGGCAGCAATATCCTTGCCTGTGAAGCCCTTTTTGTGCAAAGCAATGATGATGGCATGTGTTTCCTTGCAGGTAACCATGGTTGACAGAGGAAGAACAATGATTCCAAGCACCACCCTCCTTTTGAAGCTTCCAGTCTGTTATTCAAACTCAATCAGCATGACAGAGTGATCTCCAGCCTTGTCCTCGTCAACACTCACACCTGTGTAAACGAGAGAATCACTGACATGATGTCAGCTGGTCCTTTTGTGGCAGGCCTGAAATGCAGTGGAAATGTTTTTGGGGGATTCAGTTAATTTGCATGGCAAAGAGGGTCACTCTTCATGACATTCTGGAGTATATGCAAATTAACATCATACAGACTGAGGCAGCAGACTTTGTGAAAATGTATATTTGTGTCATTCTCAAAAAGTTTGGCCACGACTGTACAGGGGGGTACCGATACAAAGTCAATGTGCGGGGGCACCAGTTAGTTGAGGTAATATGTACATGTAGGTAGAGTTATTAAATTGACTATGCATAGATGATAACAACAGAGAGTAGCAGCGGTGTAAGAGAGGGGGGGGCAATGCAAATAGTCTGGGTAGCCATTTGATTAGATGTTCAGGAGTCTTATGGCTTGGGGGTAGAAGCTGTTTACGAGCCTCTTGGACCTAGACTTGGCGCTCCGGTACCGCTTGCCGTCCGGTAGCAGAGAGAACAGTCTATGACTAGGGTGGCTGGAGTCTTTGACAATTTTTAGGGCCTTCTTCCGACACCGCCTGGTATAGAGGTCCTGGATGACAGGAAGCTTGGCCCCAGTGATGTACTGGGCCGTTCGCACTACCCTCTGTAGCAGTTGCCATATCAGGCAGTGATGCAACCAGTCAGGATGCTCTCGATGGTGCAGCTGTAGAACCTTTTGAGGATCTGAGGACCCATGCCAAATCTTTTCAGTCTCCTGAGGGGGAATAGGTTTTGTCGTGCCCTCTTCACGACTGTCATGTTAGTTTGTTGGTGATGTGGACACCAAGGAACTTGAAGCTCTCAACCTGCTCCACTGCAGCCCCGTCGATGAGAATGGGGGCGTGCTCGGTCCTCTTTTTCCTGTAGTCCACAATCATCTAATTCGTCTTGATCACGGTGAGGGATAGGTTGTTGTCCTGGCACCACACAGCCAGGTCTCTTACCTCCTCCCTATAGGCTGTCTCGTCGTTGTCTGTGATCAGGCCTACCACTGTTGTCATCGGCAAACTTAATGATTGTGTTGGAGTCGTGCCTGGCCGTGCAGGGAACAGGGAGTACAGGAGGGGACTGAGCACGCACCCCAGAGGGGCCCCTGTGTTGAGGATCAGAGGGGCCCCTGTGTTGAGGATCAGCGTGGCGGATGTGCTGTTACCTACCTTTACCACCTGGGGGTGGCCCGTCAGGAAGTCCAGGATCCAGTTGCAGAAGGTGGTATTTAGTCCCAGGGTCCTTAGCTTATTGATGAGCTTTGAGGGCACCACGGTGTTGAACGCTGAGCTGGGGTGTTGAACACTGAGCTGTAGTCAATGAATAGCATTCTCACGTAGGTGTTCCTTTTGTCCAGGTGGGAAAGGGCAGTGTGGAGTGCAATAGAGATTGCATCGTCTGTGGATCTGTTTGGGCGGTATGCAAATTGGAGTGGGTCTAGGGTTTCTGGTACCACACTGATGCTGCAGCAACAAAGTTCCTTCTGAAACTTAACACCTCTAATGTTGCCTGTCTGTGTGTGTTTTCAGGGTGAGTGGGGCGTGACGGCTGAACAGGAGGCAGAGGAGAACAGGAGGATCCAGGAGTTCCAGGAGACCATACCAAAAATGCGCTCTCAGCTACGGATACTAACACACTTCTACCAGGTATGGGTCTTACTCTCTTCTCACTGCTACAGTGGCTTTCACTAGGACAGTCTGGTTGTCTGTGGTAGTGTTCAGTGTATAATATCTGTGGTTGGTTGTGCTCCTTCTCAGGGCATAGTGCAGCAGTTCCTCGTGCTGATAATGACTAGTCCAGATGAGAGCCTGCGCTTCCTCAGCTTCAGACTGGACTTCAACGAGCACTACCGGGCCAGAGACCCCCGTCTGAGGGCCTCACTGGGGGCCACCAGGGGCCGACGGCCCTCCAACATCTGACCTGACACACACCATCATGTCACAACATAGGGACAGAGAGCCACACGGAATCTGCCTTGATAGTATTTATAAATGTCATGAAGATGACCTCACAATAGGGCCGGACCAAATCTGTTGTGATGTCATCAAAGTAGGGCTAGATGGAATCTGTTGTGATGTCATCATAGTAGGGCCAGGTGTAGATAATGCCACGTTCAAAACAACTAGGAACTCTGAAATCTCCAACTTCAGTGCGTTCAAAACAACTGGGGACTTGGTAAAAAAACAAGCTCCAACTGGGAAAAATAGTTTTGAACGGTCATCCAACTCGGAGTTCCAAGTCGGGAACTCGGGCATCTTTCTAGAGCTCCGGCTTTCCGACCTGAAGATCACCGACGTCATGATTTGACCTAGTTTTTTTCTTCGAATTCCCAGTTTTCTTGAACGCACCATAAGAGGATGATGTAGTAAAGGTAGTGACTTCACAGATTCCGTTTGGCCCTACATTTTGACACCTCAAGACAAATAGGGCTAACTGGGATTAATTTCACTATGACATAAACAAACAGAACATTTTGAAACCCTGCCTCCTCCCCCAATGTCATTGGCGAATTACTCACACAAACAAACACACACACACACACACACACGCGCTCAATTTCACCATACACACATCCACGTTTCCCACTCTTTCACAGTCCCCTCTTGGGAGATGTGGTTTTAGAAGCCTGTCATTTTAGTACTCTGCCTCCAGCTGTGTTCTCCCTCGCCTCTTTGAGGTGCCTGATAGGCTACCATCACCGTGTGAATTTCATATTGTACATTTGATAATGAACAGAATGTCTTGATTTGATTGGTTTGTTTACATGTTCTGTGAATATTTGAATTTTGTTTAGTTTTTCTTACTGACGTTTTGTTTCTTTTTCATACCAGTGTCTTAAAGTCTGCGGTGTTTTATAACTGTTGTTAAACAGCTATAACAGTGTTTATTAACTGTATGATGGAACCAACACAGCAGGCTCCCTCCCACCTCTCTAAAGAGATTCAAAAACAATGCCCATAGCCCCTAAAGCTAAAATACGGACGGACGTTAGGATTTTATTAGTGTTTTGTATTATTTAACTGGGTTTCTCTTGATTCTCCTTGCAGACTGTGGCCTCTGTTTTGCATGTCAAACTGTCATGTTGAACCAGCTCAATTCCTTAATTGTACAAGACAGATTTGTCAAACGTGTTGCACCCAACTTATGCCACTTTTCTCTCCAGACCACTCGGACAAACCTGGGAAAAATACTTTTGTCATACTGCTACAATAAACCTTGAAGAAGCTACAAGTGGAATGGTAACTGTATGGTGACATAACTTTGAAAACCCTCCTATGATAGAGTATACTGTAGTAGTCGGGTGCATCTCAATAGTTAGAGGTGGCTTCTTCCCCCCTTTCACTGATCTGAAAGCGATATGGAAGATGCTTACCAGGACTTGCTTTCATTCACCTGTCAGCAGAGCAGAAGAAGGAAAGGAGATGAGGCAATGAAGCTATTGGATGCGTGCTAAATGACACCATACATAAAAGGGTGCCATTTGAGATGCCGCCAGAGTTAGATGCACCCTTTAGTGTTTTAACCCCTCCAAGCAGGCTCCCCTGTCTTTCTTTTCCAATCACAAGTTCTCATCAGGGCGTGCCAACAGAAGATGCTACCGAAGACCTCTGTCTGTAAATCCTGTCCATTGTATAGCACAGATGTATAGAAATGACATGCCATGGACACAAACATCCTGTCATCTCTTTAATAATAAAGTCAAGTTTTTTAACAGTTTGTACTTCGTTTTTTTTCAGCATCAGGGGTGCATTCTAAGTAGACTATAAGAGGGCCTTTGTCTAAAAAATTCAATTTAGTACATCACCCTCCCGGTGAGTTATTTTTTTTTTTGCAGGAAGCATTCAGAGTTTAGGCCTAATTAGTTTGAAGGATGCATGTGACTTGGCCATTGTGCTGGAGTTCGAGAACGCAGCAGAACGCATCTGAAGTTATACAGTGGAAATCCACGATATAGCAGGTAAGTTTACTTACATAGTTAACATCCTAGTGATTTTAGAAACTTGGAAAGTAGTCGACATTAACGGGGCAGACTTCAGATAATGTTTTCTAAGTAGGTAGAACTTGACGCACAGACTTGTCAATGTCAATTCCCGCTTGTTTGAATCTAGCAAGTAAATCATGTTTAGACGACTGTCATGGTTAGAAAACGAACAAGATATCAGATAACTGGACAATACAGTAGTGGTAGTAGCTACACCTGTGCTAGCTAGACACTTCCAACAAGAGCTGTCTTGATATTTTAGGTAGAATGAGTGTGAGTATTGAACCACGTGGTGGCAGTGTAGCTCAATAAATGCGAGATAGTGACGTTTAGTACTGATTCATTAATGAATCGCTCGTGTTGGTCTGTGAAACCGTGGATTCACTTTTCTATCCACAATATGATACGTAGTCTGCTCTCATGCATTTTGCTGTGTGTTGGAGTAGAATAGACAGTCACAGAGCAGCTTTATTAAGTAGCGATATATTTGGTAGGAAAGGTGTCACAGTGGCAATGGATGTCTCACTGCAGCCTGGCTTTATTTGGACACGTCACAAGACCCATGACACTATTCCCCCGCATTGAGATGAATGGAGTTCTTGTTGACACTAACTCACTTTGTTTCATTAGTGTCCCTGTTTGTTGTCTGTGTTCTGGTGCCTGTGTGTCTGTTGCTGGTGGCAAACTTAATTAGCTGATCTCGTGATCAGTATATTTAATAAAATGCTTTATAGCTGTGATCCATAGATGCGTCATCTGACCCGCTACAGTCACTGGCAGGCAGAGTGGAGGAGGGGGTGAAATACATTTAAGATGACATGAATCAAAGTCCCTTGCTAGTGTAGCCAGCAGCCACATCACACAGTCCGAGAGAATGCAAGTGTGTGGTCCCTGAAGCAGCCTTGCATGTCACAAGGGCACTACTTCCCAGCTCAGTAGCCTGTAGGTGCAGGCTATAAATGAAGTGCACAATTACTGTACGCTACAGTGCTTCACATTTGATGTGTGAAGTGTAACTTCTAGTGGTTAAGACTGTTGGGCCAGTAACCGAAAGGTTGCTGGTTCGAATCCCCGAGCTGACTACGTGAAAATATCTGCCAACGTGCCATTGAGCAAGGCACTTAACCCCAATTGCTCCTGTAAGTCGCTCTGGATAAGAGCGTCTGCTAAATAAAAATAACTAGGTCATTGTTGCTGTTCTTTAAATGTGATGTTCTGGCCTGCAGCAGCCATCTTGAAGTAGAGAGGATACCAAGCTTGTTTACACACAGATCAACCTCAGCTTTTACCACACTTTGGTTTTTATCCTCAGTTGATGATATATACTAGCTATACAGGACACTTTTAGTGGTGTTCTTGTACAGTTTACACACAACCTGAATTCTGGCTGAATATGAGATGTTAGGCTTATCAAAGTCACTGAGGGAATGGATCTGTGTCTCTATTACTTTCTGGAAGGTCCCTACTGACCATGTGACGAACCTGCGGGCATGATCATATGGTAGATGATAAAGTGTAGGACAATGATGCATAGTGAACTAGGTGAGAGTGACCACGTAAAACACATGGTTTATACATGTGAGGGGTGCAGCCTCATGCCTACAGCATCACACACAGCTGCTTAGCGAAACAATGAGGGATTGCATGAATGATTATCAATTAAGTAATATCCCTTTTTCATGTACAGTATTAGATATGAATGTGCATATTGTCTTCTTAAATGCCCATTTGCACCTCATAATGACTTGATTCGTAACTGTAAGAACTGTTCAGAAGAATTCTAATCTCCTTGATTTGTGACTGGTTGTTTTTCCACTTTGTCGCGGGGCTGCAGAGAGAGATTCTGTGCATCACAATCAATGACCCATGGCTTCTAATTAGCATAGAGAGTGAAAATGGCCTAAAGTCATTGTATTATTTTTCCTTACTGCACGATGTTGACCTAGTTTACAGTAGCAGTGTAATCAGAGGTGCTCCATCTTCTAAAAGAGCCGTTTATGAATTCAGGTTGTAACGCTTTCTGGTATTGTCTGACTAAGTGTTTGGTATCCAGTTGGTAGTTATAGTCTTGTCCCATTGCTGCAACTCCTGTACGGACTCGGGAGAAGTGAAGGTCAAGAGCCGTGCGTCCTCCGAAACACAACCCAGCCAAGCCGCACTGCTTCTTGACACAATGCCCGCTTAACCTGGAAGTGAACCGCACCAATGTGTCGGAGGAAACACCGTACACTGGTCAACTGTATCAGCGTGCCTGCGCCCAGCCCGCCACACGAGTCGCTAGAGCGCGACGGGACAAGGACATCTCGGCCTGCCAAACCCTCTCCTAACCTGGACGGTGCTGGGCCAATTGTGCGCCGCCTCATGGGTCTCCCAGTCACGGCCAGCTGTGACAGCCTGGGATCGAACCCGGGTCTGTAGTGATGCCTCAAGCACTGCGATGCAGTGCCTTAAACTGCTGCGCCACTCAGGAGGCCCCCGCAAATTGATTTTAACAAACAATTGGTCCCCCAAAAAATTTATTTCAAAATCCCGATGTGGTCCTCGAGCCAAAAAGTTTGCCCACCCGTGGCAATATAGTGTCCCATTCAATCGAGGCCAGTATACAGATTTGTGAGATATTTAAAATGTTTGTGAAACTCCAGTTAGATTACCAGAGTAAGCTATATAGAGTTGTTGGACCGGGTATCGGGTGGGGGGTTGGAGGGGTTGTATCAGCTGTTGTCACATCACTCCTCAGCTGTCTGGCCTGGGGTCAAGTTTGGCCCAGACTGGAGCCAGACAGACCTAATGTATAAGAAGCTGCTGCTGTTGGGGGGGAACAGACCTGCTTAAAGGGATAGTTCACCCAAATTCCAAACAATAGATTAAAGTACATTTTTTGAGCTAAGCGAAAAATGCTAATATCTGGGGTATTGACTTACATTGGCGTTTGCAAAAAAATCTAAACAGTTTGGAGACAGTGGCCAGGTACACAGTCAAAACATGGATTGCTGTCATACCTTTCCAAGGACTAGCTTTGGGAGAACTATCCCTTTTAAAGGAGTAGTTCACACCAAAATCAAAGCTGTTTCCATACCTCAAAAGTGCTCTAAAAATTCAGCTGAATTTATATTCCAGGCAGATGGAGATAGAAAGTGCCTTGTCTGCACAATGTAACTTCCTATCATGGGGAAATAACCTCAGTCAGTCAGACCATACATTACTATTACAACTCTCAACATTTTCCATAATGAAATAAGTGCCTGGTGTAGAGTATCTGCCATTCCCTCTGCCTGAGTCTGTCTGTCTCTAGAGTGTTGGCTCTGTTGTGTGATAATGAAGTGTTTCCCCAGACAGACCGAGAGAGTCGCACAGAGAGCCTGCTTGTGAAAGATAGGCATCAGGGATCCCTGACTACCCAGGGATATTGTACTGGGTGATTGGCTCTGTAAATCCCAGTTTGTTTATATGTGATAAGAGGGGGGTGGAGAATACCCATCTTGTGTGGAGGGATACCCAGTGTATGTCTGCCTGCAGATCATCCTATCAGATGTGGTAGGCCAAGGCAATAGAGTTGACTGAGGAAAGAGAGAGTCCTGATGTTGAGAAGTCTCTGAATCTGGAACTATGCGTCCTTTATTGTCACAGCCTTGGTTTGGTGCTGCTGTGGAGGAAGTGGACAATGGCATTGTTCAGTGTGCTCACATCGTAAACTGTCTGTGTGTGTGTGTGTGTGTGTGTGTGTGCGTGGTCCCTGAGCATGCACAGATGACATTTGGCTGGCTGTTGGTATAATTAGCACAGCAGAAGGGGATTGGGGGTCTTAAACAGCCGCCAGCGCTGGCTCCCTCCATCCCGGGTCCCGCCCCTCTCTTCCTCTCTGATGTCAACCGGACGTACCACCACCACACCACCACTAAGATGTGTTCCCCCGTCACACACACAGTCACAGACAGACTGGCTGAGGAGTGGAGGAGTGAGAGGCACTGGTTGGCACAGCGCGGCTTGGTTTGACTCATTTAGACTTGATTTGGAGAGACTGGAATACACACACACACACTGAGCGTAGCTTTGTGCGACCTGGCTCGACTTGGGGACACCGGAACACTCACCCACAAAGCTGCATACACACACACTCTCTCCCTCACACACTGTCATGTCTCAGTTTGTTCGTCAGGGACAGCTGCAGGAGGCTTCATCAAATCTGTTGTCCTGACTGGGTCAGGTCCTACACAGCCTGTCTGTCATTGTCCTGGCCCATGGACCTACAGACAACCTCCGCTATAGCTACAGACGCAAGACCACCTACTGGGACCGCCGGGACACAGGTTAGGAGTCTGTGTGTGTGTGCGTGTGCATCGGATCCTGGGTGTGCTTCTGTGGGGTGTTCTTTTGCGGACTGTGTGTGTGCATGCAGAAGTCTGTGTGTGTGAAACACTGTTGTCGGTCTGTGTTTACAGAAAGCTACCATCAGTTTGACATGGCTGCTACAGGAATCTCCCTGCAGCTACTTGGATGGTTTAATGAAGTGCAGTACTTGCCCTCGAGAGTTCATTGCATTCAATTGACCCTGATATCTAGCTAATGAAGATGAAGATGGCGCCGACGCAGATAGCAGCGTCGCGACTAGCTCTTAGAAAACTTTGCAGTATTTTGTTTGTTTATGTACTATTATTTGTACATTATTAGCTCAGGAAATGTTTTGTGTCATTACATACAGCCGGGAATAACTATTGGATATTAGAGCAGCGGTAACTCACCAGAACTACCAGCATTATGACCAGGAATATGACTTCCATGAAGCAGATCCTTTGTTCACTCTCCCCAGAGCAATTTAACTTATTCCGGAGGCCGACCCAAATCATCGCCAGCGGAGGAGAGGCACTCGAGGCGGCCTGCTGGTTCGACATAGGAGGCGCGCACACCACCCACCGCTTCCGAGTATATTACTCGCGAATGTTCAGTCTTTGGATAACAAAGTTGATGAGCTTAGAGAAAGGTTTTCTTTCCAGAGAGACATCTGGGCCTGTAACATACTTTTTTTCACGGAAACATGGCTCTCTCGGGATACTCTGTCGGAGTCAGTAAAGCCAGCACGATTCTCATCGCGCAGACAGGAATAAATCTCTCTCCGGCAAGCAGAAGGGCGGGGGGTGGGTTTCATGAATCACGACTCATGGTGTAAACGTAGGAACATACAGGAACTCAAGTCATTTTGTTCAACCCAACCTAGAATACCTTACAATTAAATGCCAACCATAATATCTCCCAAAAGAATTATTCTCCGTCATCGCCACGGCCGTTTACATCACACCTCAAGCCGAAACCTCGACGGCCCTCAAAGAACTTCACTGGACTTTATGCAAACTCAGTGGTTCTGCTGCTGGTCTGAGACAGACCTGTAGGAGCACTCAGGTCAGTGGTCCAATGTCAGTGGTCCGAGGTCAGTGGAATATTCCATTTTGGTTTGTTTCAGGTTAGTTATGTTCAAGTGTTAACGTCACGTTGGAAGACTTTGATTTGTTGTGTTTGTGTTCTATGATTCACGTGGCTCTGTTGGTTGGGACAGGGGTTCTTGTAAAAGCACTGGTATGGGCTGGTTTCCTGTAGGTTTTGTTTCAGCCTCCCTGTCAGAATACTCTTTATTGTGAGTTACTGAGTAAGAGAGATGGCTACAATGTGACTGGAACCTTACGTCTTGTTGTGTGGTTAGGGTGTAGAGATCTGTTTCTGTTGCACTGTAGCTGAGTAAGGCAGTCAGGTAAATCCAGCTCAATGGCAGAAGTGAAACCGTGTGTGTGTGTGTGTGTGTGTGTGTGTGTGTGTGTGTGTGTGTGTGTGTGTGTGTGTGTGTGTGTGTGGCGTAGCTCTCAAAGGTTAAAAAAACTCAGAGAGAGGACACACAAGTGGAGAGAAAGACCGACCAAGCGTTGAGAGCTACTCATTTTTACTGAAGCTCTTTGGAGGGAGGGAGGGAGGGAGGGAGAGGGAGGGACATCATAATATAGAGGTGTGAAGAGTGGGATGACAGAGCTGCACTGGTTCATATCGTTGTGACAGGTGGTGATGAGGACGGGAGAGAGTGATGAGAATATGAAGGAAAAAGAGGAGAAAATGGGAGAGAGGGATGAGATGGAGGTGCGTTTGCCGTCCAGTGGACACGGAGGAGGAGGAGGATCTGTCCACATCTCTCTGGAGGAAGTGAAGAGCTTCTACCAGTTCTCACAGAGCTGTCAGCGGCTGCATAGTGAGTGTGTGTGTGTGTGTGTGTGTGTGTGTGTGTGTGTGTGTGTGTGTGTGTGTGTGTGTGCGACAGTGTGTTTGAGTGAGCCTCTGTGTGTTCACTGTGCACCTCTGTGTACTGTACTGTGTGTGTATTACCCAGGGTTGTATGTTTCCAGTGTTAAAGGGTCTGTTCAGCCACCCACCAGAGTGTAATAACATACAGTACATAACCTTGTAATGCTTAGTGGAGTTTCTCATTATGGCACTAATAAGCACGGACTTAAACATCAGCCTATTGGTCAAGTCTGAAGTAATGCGTTACTGGATGAGGCTGATTTTGATGTGTTAGGATGCAGGATCTACATTGTGTGTTTTAGCTGTTCATCTCCTTTTCACTGTAGTCCGTTTTATTGCACAAGGCAAGCTGTGTCAGGGAATGGATCCCTATTGTATTCAGTGGTAATTGTTAAATGGTTATATCCTTATTTGCTCAGGGTGTTGCTGAATATGCGAAGGAAAAGATAATGGGAGTCAGTGTTAATCCAAGCCCCAGCTGAGCTATACTATTATAGAGTGCATATTTGCCTGAATATTTTGATATAAAACATTCACCCTGCCTTGGACTACAAAGCCTGTTAAACTGAAAAAATATAAGACTTAATTTTAGCCTCGTTGATGTGCACCTCAGGGACTTGGATTGCTGTGTCATGCTGTCAGGGAATGGAAGCTATTTAAAGGCATAGTTCAGCCCAAAACCAAAAGTTTGTCAGATGTTCTTATACCTCTGAAGCCGTCTGAAGTTGAGCTTCAGAGTTTGTTTTCCACACGCCGTCTACTGGGTAGAACTCGCTAAAGAGAGAATTCTGCAGGGACCCGTCCTAAACAAACAGGAAAGATTGGCACCATGTTATTGGATGGCATTAGACTGTGCCAATATTTCCATTTCATTTCACAGTCTTTGTATGCCAGTCACATTTCTGTGTAAATTTCCCATTGACATCAACCAGTGGTGGTCGGTGCCGTTTAAGATGAGGGAGGTTGATTCATTTTATTATGAGCATGGCCTTATTTCTATTACAGCATATTGGATGACTGTCATTCATATTCCATTCACCCAGTTCAATGTAACATTGATAGGTTTAGGCTACTACATGATACTCTAATTTCCCTATACCCACCATGAGGTTGTTACAACCTAGCCTATGAATGAAAGTTTACAACATAATCTTGACCTGTGCACCAATATTTTTTTGTAATCAAGGTGACAGACAGTGACACATTCATAACCGCCTTGCACACTCTTGCCTGCATCTGGCTGATCAGTTGCAAACAAGAGTTTCTATTGGACAAATTCTGGTATGTTTATCCCGATTTCATTCTGTTTGCTTCCGGTTAGAGAAACGTTTTTCAACAGAATCGGCGGAATGAATCCACCCCTAATCACACGCAAACACAGTTCACTTTCATAGCAGCCACATACAAACAGCATGATCACTTTGCTTGTTGTAATTCCTTCTCGCATCTTTGTGCTGTCCTCCTTCGCTTGTGGACTTTAGTGCACAACACATCAGCTGTCTGTGACCAGCCAAAAAAAGAAATCCAAGCCAAAGCTTCATATCATAACCACTACGCACAGCCTACATAGTTGTCACCATATTATCTAACATCATAGTCAACATAGCTAATATAACTAACGGATTAGTAAACCCGCTACAATCATGCAGTACAGTGTACAAGCACTTTCAGTTACACCAGCAGGCCCTGGTGGCAATAAATTAATTAAACCAAAGGCTTACGTTGACTTGGAAGAGTTCCAGTGTTGGATAGCCATAGCCAACTAGCCAACATAGAAGCCTTCTCAGTTTGAACCGGGTGTTTGAATAGGCTAATCTAGCTAGCTAGCTAAAAATATAGCTAGCGCTCTCTCTCTTCCTCTCTCTCTTGCTCCTCCTTCATTTTTGAAGAAATGTAATTGTTCAAAACTGTTCAACTATTGTCTTTCTCTCTCTTTATGTCAACTACTCACCATATTTTATGCACTGCAGTGCTAGCTAGCTGTAGCTTATGCTTTCAGTACTATATTCATTCTCTGATCCTTTGATTGGGTGGACAAAATGTCAGTTCATGCTGCAAGAGCTCTGACAGGTTGGAGGACGTTCTCTGGAAGTTGTCATAATTACTGTGTAAGTCTATGGAAGGGGGTGAGAACCATGAGCCTCCTAGGTTATGTATTGAAGTCAATGTATCCAGAGGATGACGGAAGCTAGCTGTCCTCCGGCTACACCATGGTGTTAACCCTACAGAGTGCTGTCGAGGCTACTGTAGACCTTCATTGCAAAGCAGTGTGTTTTAATCAATTATTTGGTGACACATATTTGGATACATTTAGTATCGTTTTATTTAAAAATGATAGGTTTTTTAATGTTTCACTTTTTATTTTTATGAAATTCACTGAGGAGCAGGGTTTTCCCCTTTCTCCTCTGAGGAGCCTCCACTGACATCCATGCATGTTTTACTTAAAAGTCAGAGTTTCAAGTGTGGATCTAATGGTAGGATTCAGCCCTAACAACACACTATGGGCCGGTTTCCCAGACACAGATTAAGGCTAGGCCTGGATTAGAAATCATTTATAAAATGGAATCTTCAGGACCAGTATTTATCTGTGTCCATAAAACTGTCCCTATACATTTTCCGCCACTTTTGTTCTGTTACACCTCAATCCCATGACCATGATTCCTAGTCATTTATATTTCAGTTTCCTTTTCATCCCATAAAACACCCTCTCTATCTGTCAGTGTAGATTTCGGTTTCATCGTCCCAGCGGTGACCTTTCCCTGACCTCTGAACCTCACTGTGACCCCTCTGTAGCGCTCTGCAGCATCAGATCTAGATACTGAACAGCCCAGGCCCAGACACTGACACATAGGCTACCCCCTTCCTGTCCTATCCTTTATCCAACTTGTGTTACTCAAGTCCAGTGTAGACTGTTGTGTGCGTCCTTTGGTATTGTGCTCGTGAAAGACTGGATATGTTTTTGACTTGGCTACAGTAATGTGATGAGGCTTTCTCTGTCAGACTTGGGTAAGATTTCAGTGTTTGCCTTGCTAAGAAGTGGCATGGATAATGGTGTTTTTTTTTGTCTGTGCCTGATTGGATGCTATCGATGTTTCTTTATGATTGAGCAGGGCGTGTGCAATAGGTGTTACATTAGGTTGACTGAATTGTCTGTGAAACGTTCAGATGAATCATTGTCCGCCATGAAGGCTTGTCTGATTTGTTTTGGCTTTGCTCTCTCTACCTCTATCCTGTTCTCTTTCTGTTTGTTGCTCCCTCCCTTGTTTTTCCCTTCCATCTTGTCCGCCATCTGTTCTTCCATCCCTCCTTTCCCAGGTTGTCTGTCCCCACAGCCGGTAATCCCAGGTGTGTCAGGCTATTGATAGTGTTTTCTACATGGTAAATGTTGAAGTCTGATTATTTCATCATTATCCCAAATATGTGTTACGACGCCCAGGTTCCGAGTAAGATAGCTTGATAAGAACATACACACACAAGCCTGGCAGCACCACCCAGGTTGCTGGTGAGGCGGACGTGACTGGGAGTGGGCAGGAACAAGCAAATTGGCCTTAATGACCGTCTGGCATTCTGAACTGATGCACATAGAGTGACGGAGAAGGATATAGGGATATAGAGAGGTTGAGAAACCGAGAGACGGAGACGGGAGTGACCAGCCACTCCCTTTGGTAAACAAATACACATACAGTGTCAGAAAAAGGAAATATGAAAGATTGGTTGTTGTTCTCTTGTAATATAAATGATCTCAAAAGCAACATTTCGTTTTTAGGTGTTTTCCTGTCCGATGGTTTGACAACTAAACTAGAGACGAGTCGAATCCTTTATTGAATCAGTGGATGTGTCACGACTTCCACTGAAGTCGGTCCCTCTCCTAGTTCGGGCGGCTACCGGCGGTCGACGTCACCGGAGTTCTAGCCACCACCGATCCATTTCTCATTTTATGTTTGTCTTGTTTCATTCACACCTGGTTCCCATTTCACTAATTGTATGTGTCCTATTTAATCCCTCTGTTCCCCCCTGGTTTTTGTCCGTGGTTGTTTTCTGTAAGTTGTGCTCTGTTATTCGTGAGCAGGAGTGAATACTACTGGGTTAGTAGTTTGTGTCTGTTAAGTAAAGGAGTTTTGTCTTTACTCTGTTTCCTGCGCTTGATTCCTAAGACCTGCAATACAAGAGCACTCACACCATGCTATTGTCTAATGAGTCCTACATGTCCCAGTGTTCCCGCTCTAGAAATCCCCCTGAGATCACGTCAGCATCAGGTGGCTGTTATCTTACACCTACACAGATTCCACAGGCCTTAAGTCACACCTCAATGTTTCTTTCCCTGGTAAGTTTATGGGAGGTGGGAACAAATGTGGTTTGAATAAAGAGACGGGAAAGCCCGGCATAAACTGTCAATCAGAACAGTTAGTCAGGGTCCAGTCTCCACCATGCTCCCCAGACCCGCTGTTTCATTTCAGGCCACTAAAAGGACCAGTACAGGTTTATAGGTTTATCAACCACAACAATTACTTCCTTCAACTGAACAGGCCTGTCAACGTTAAAAATGAAAAGCTGATATCAAATGCCTAGATCACGTGTCAAACACATTCCACGGAGAGTGACTGCAAGTTTTTACTCCTCCCTTGTACTTGATTGATGGAGTAAGTAGTAAGGAACTCCCCTCACCTGGTTGTCTAGGTCTTAATTGAAAGGGAAAAAAACAAAAACCTGCAGACAGACACCTGGCCCTCTGTGGAATGAGTGTGACACCTGTGGCCTAAGTACTTAGCTCAGTTGTCAACAAGTTCCACCCAGAATAAAGCTAGTATGTTTGACCCTTGGATTACTTAAAACAGGTCAATTTCTCCCTTGGATTACTTGAGACAGGTCAATTTCTCTCACCCACAGCACCAGCTTCTGTCTCACACAAACACACAGTTCCCAGTTGTCTCAGAGACCGTGGGGACCCAACCCATAACACTAACATAATGGCATGTTACTAGTACCTGGCTCCAACTGCTATTAGTAATGCATTTAGTTCCATCAGTCAACAACAAGACAATCAATCCTCTATTATTCAAATGTACACAAACTCTTCAGAAGGAAACTGCATCATACAGGTACAAGTGTTGCCCGTAATGCGAACAAACCGAGAGCATCGTACCAATAGACTGGTCTACATTGTAAACATTGACAGAAGCATCTAGGCCAGGGGTGTCAATGTTTACAATTTACAACATAGCAGGCCAGGCATGTGTCACGACTAAGTTGCCTAACAATCTGTTTCTTGGAAATTAAATGCTGACAGGTCTGTTGTGCGCCATGCCCTGTGAATAGACGCCTCGTGTCTCAAAGCAATCCAGCAGCCACAGGAAACTGGCCGTTTATACCACTTCCTTTCCTAGAGTCAGCGTGGAGTGTCAAGCAGATCACACACTGTCCCTGTCTACTTCCCATCTTCTGCCCTGGATTTCATATCAGTTATCAGTTCAGGTCAGTATAGATAGATGAGACGAGACGAGGAGCCACTTTAGAGTATTGAGACGCACCCTACAGTGGGACCATGTGACAGGAAGGCTGTCAGCCATCCCATAATACAGTAGAACAGCTGACAGGCTGAATCTCCATATGCTTCCTGGGACTGTCTTCCTATAATGGGGACAAATATAGTAACGGCAGTCTATTTTCATCACTACGCCGGCAGAGAGACAATGTTAAAGGATTTGGATCAGACACACTTGGTATGCATCCCAAATGGCACCCTATTCCCTTTACAGTGCACTACTTTTGACCCCCTATATAGGGACTAGGGTGCTATTTGGAATGCTGCTTGTTTACTCCTGAGTCTATCCCTGTTGACTGACAGCAGATGTTTGACTAATTACTGTATGGCCTGGATTGATGTCTTTCAAAAGTAATTGAAGGGATGCATATCAGATAGCATTACCTATGTTATTGGCATGTTTATTATCAAGTTATTATAATGTTGTGTAACATGAGGTAGATAAGTATTGGGGGAGGGATGGAGTGGCCCTGGGGCAGAGAGACAAACAGTAGTGGGTCAAATGATCCTTTATATTATCCCATGAAACCAAAGTCATTTGTCTGCTGTAATCTGGGAGCCAGAATCAGCCTGACGAGAGAGGCTAGGTTGCTAGTAATACTCTGTCTCTAGATATTTTGGACTGTGGGAGTCTATAGGACACAGACTGGAGAGAGAGATGGGATGAAACCAATTCATTTTACCATTCTAACCCCATCTCTAATTTCTCAGTCAATTCAGTTTTAACATTAAATGAAAAACCTAATGCCACCCTGTCTGAATACTGCCTGGGATTATACAACATCCTGTATGTAGAGGGGTCTCCTAATCTGTTCTGTATTCTATGTGGAAACATGTAGCACTGTCAGATACAGGACTTCGTCACTAGGTGGCCATCTCATAAAGGACCACAATGACAATATAAATAGAACTAAAGAGGACGTACATGACTCTGTCCTCTCCACTATGGCCAGACAGACGGTTGTCTCCTATGTCTGGATGGATGGATGTCTGGATGGCTGTAGCGTGAGTCGGGGGGGGGGGAATCTGTGTAGTGAGTTAAGGGGATTTCCCACACTGAGTGCTCGTCTGTGTGTAATGCGTCTCAGCTTGAGTCTTGGATTACTTCCTGAGGAGATTAGCCCACTGCTTCACTAGCTGTGATCCATGAGTCATGAACCAAGTCCCTCTTGACTTTTACGTCAAGGAGAGGCTCAGCAGATAGGACCACCGGCAATTAACACTGACCGTTAACATTCTGCATTTCACATTTTCAGTTTGCCTCATTGACAGTAGAAGTATCAAAACTCTGTAGATCTATGGCTAAGTACACACACACACACACACACACACACACACACACACACCACACAGACCCACACACACACACACA
>QNTS01001615.1:215889-228267 GCA_003317085.1 Hucho hucho | reverse complement strand
ACACACACACACCACACAGACACACACACACTTCACAAGGGGGGTCAGGAGACAACAGCTGTGTGAGACTAGAGGTCAATGTCAGGGGTCCAGATCACCTGGTGTCTTCTGGGTGTCTTGAACAGAGCTGGTAAAAGGGAAGACTGGGAGAGAAATCTACAAGCTCCTCCCTTATTTCTCCCTCTCGCCCCTCCACCTCTACACCCCCCTCGTCACCCCCTTCTCTCCCTCCCTCCAATGTGCCCTCTGTTTCAAAGATTTTGCTGTCCTCCTCTTTTCACTACAACACGTTTTCCTCTGTGTAGTGTCCAGGGTAACAAACATGTTGTGTGTGAGGGAGGGAGAGGGAAAGTGTGGAACATTAAAGATTTATGTGTGTTTTTCCTCTGAATACAGAACCTATTGGTTTATTCAGTCCCAGCTAGAGGTCAACCGATTATGATTTTTCAACGCCGATACCGATTAATCGGACAATTTTTATATATATATTTATATATTTGTAATACTGACAGTTACAACAATACTGAATGAACACTTATTTTAACTTAATATAATACAGAAATAAAATCTATTTAGTCTCAAATAAATAATGAAACATGTTCAATTTGGTTTAAATAATGCAAAAACACCGTTTTGGAGAAGAAAGTAAAAGTGCAATATGTGTCATGTAAAAAAGCTAACGTATAAGTTCCTTGCTCTGAACATATGAAAGCTGGTGGTTCAATATTCCCAGTTCTTCAATATTCCCAGTTAAGAAGTTTTAGGTTGTAGTTATTATAGGAATTATGACGCGTCGACTATTTCTCTCTATACCATTTGTATTTCATATACCTTTGACTATTGGATGTTTTAATAGGCACTTTAGTATTGCCAGCCTAATATCAGGAGTTGATAGGCTTGAAGTCATAAACAGAGCTGTGCTTCAAGCATTGCTAAGAGCTGCTGGCAAACGCAGTAAAGTTTGAATGAATGCTTACGAGCCTGCTGCTGCCTACCACCGCTCAGTCAGACTGCTCTATCAAATATCAAATCAAAGACTTAATTATAATATAATAAACACAGAAATACGAGCCTTTGGTCATTAATATGGTCAAATCCGGAAACTATCATTTCGAAAACAAAACTTTTATTCTTTCAGTGAAATACGGAACCGTTCCGTATTTTATCGAACGGGTGGCAACCCTAAGTCTAAATATTGCTTCTACATTGCGCTTCAATGTTATGTCATAATTATGTTAATTCTGGCAAATTAGTTCGCAATGAGCCCGGTGGCCCAAACTGCTGCATATACCCTGACTCTGCTTGCACAACGCAAGAGAAGTGACACAATTTCCCTAGTTAATATTGCCTGCTAACATGAATTTCTTTTAACTAAATATGCAGGTTTAAAAATATATACTTCTGTGTATTGATTTTAAGAAAGTCACTGATGTTTATGGTTAGGTACATTGGTGCAAAGATTGTGCTTTTTTTTCGGCAATGCGCTTTTGTTAAATCATCACCCGTTTTGGCGAAGTTGAAGTAGGCTGTGATTCGATGATAAATGAACAGCCACCACATTGATTATATGCAACGCAGGACAAGCTAGTTAACCTAGTAATATCATCAACCATGTGTAGTTAACTAGTGATTATGTGAAGATTTATCGTTTTTTTATCAGATAAGTTTAATGCTAGCTATCAACTTACCTTGGCTACTTGCTGCACTCGCGTAACAGGTGGTCACCCTGCCACGCAGTTTCCTCGTGGATTGCAATGTAATCGGCCATAATCGGCATCCAAAAATGCAGATTACCGATTTGTTATGAAAACTCGGCCCTAATTAATCGGCCATGCCGATAGCAGGAACATCACCATCTAGTGGTCAGAACCTGGTAATATCGGCCATGCCAATAGCAGGAACAGCACCATCTAGTGGTCAGAACCTGGTAATATCGGCCATGCCAATAGCAGGAACAGCACCATCTAGTGGTCAGAACCTGGTACTATCGGCCATTAATTAATCGGTCGACCTGCAGTAATGGCTCTCTTCTGTTTGCCTGCTCTCTGTGTGTGGCATACTGGGTCCCTTGCCCTCCTCCTGCACTGTGTGTGTGTGAATGCTAATATACACTAAGTGTACAAAACATTAAGAACACCTTCCTAATATTGACTTGCACCCCCTTTTGCCTTCAGAACAGCCTCAATTTGTCGGGGCATGGACTCTACAAGGTGTCAAGCATTTCACAGGGATGCTGGCCCATGTTGACTCCAATGCTTCCCACAGTTGTCAAGTTGGCTGGATGTCCTTTGGGTGGTGAACCGTTCTTGATACACACGGGAAACAGTTGAGCGTGAAAAACCCAGCAGCATTTCAGTTCTTAACCAACTCAAACCGGTGTGCCTGTGACCTACTACCATACCCCGTTCAAGGGCACTTCAATCTTTTTGTCTTGCCCATCCCCCCTCTGAATGGCACATACACAATCCATGTCTCGATTGTCTCCAGGCTTAAAAATCCTTATTTAACCCGTCTCCTCCCCTTCATCTACACTGATTTGAAGTGGATTTAACATGTGGCGTCAATAAGGGATCATAGCTTTCACCTGGTCAGTCTATGTCATGGAAAGAGCAGGTGTTCCGAATGTTTTGTACTCTGTGTCAGTACCATTGACTTGCATTGGATTTGTGACACAAATGCAAAAAAAGTTAGCATTTGAAACAGTGAACTTGTAAACAAAAGCAAAGCATGGGTTGCTGTCATTCCTGGTCCATAGACTGCATATAGGGTAAGAAAACCAATATGTCATTTGGGAGAACCATCCCTTTAACAATGGATGTGGGGATTCTTTAAATAGCAGGAACAGCACCATCTAGTGGTCAGAACCTGGTAATATCAGGATGTAGGATGTGAAATAAACCCAACAACTTCAATGACTAATTTCTCTGAACAAGGGGTAAAAAAACACAAAATTCACTGAAAATACTTTACATAGGATGAAGAAACAAAACTCCATACTACTTGTCAGACACAGAACTGATACTAAACACTCGTTGTTGAGGTGGGATTGGTGTGGGGGGTCCGTGGATGGCTTTTTACCCCTTTGGATTCATCATGTCTTACTCATTGTTAGAAAAAGTTTGGTCCAAATCAGATGTTAGATACTATAATTATTGATTATATGAATCCTATAAATTAAAGTGGCCAATTTAGGTGCAATCAAATTAGCTTAATTTCTCAGAGATCAAATGTATATTTCAACTAAATAATGTTTCAGGAATCTGTTTCTAACAACAAAAATTATTTCAGAACAATCAGAGATGGTGGATGTCGAAATCCTCTTTCTTGTGTCTTTTGAGGTGGAACGACCCGTTTAGGGTTTGGGATTAAGGTTAGGTTAAGGGTTAGTAGTTAGGGAATTGTTTGGTCCCCACAAGGATAGTAAAACAAACGTGTGGTGTCTAGGATCAGCTTAACACAAAACTGACCCTAGATCAGTGGGGGCAACATCCCTCTCCATATCTCTGGCTCCATAAAAGGCCAGTAAATGTCATAGGTGGCGGCCACATATAGGCAGCTGCTCTGTGACGTCATCACTCAGGCCAAGTGCTGTTGATTGGCTGAGGGGTATCAGACAGAGAGGGGGCTGTGTGAGGGACGATGGCTTTGGTACCAACTACATTCTGTCTGTCACTCCTCTTTATCTCCCCTTGATCTGATCCCAGACCAGCTTACACACCGATTATAGATGTGTGAGGTGCACATGTATAGACTTATCTGAGGGAATTACATCTGGCTGCTCTCTCTTTCTCCCTTCCTCCCTCTCTCTCTCTCTCTCTCTCTCTCTGTCTCTCGGTGTCTGTCTATTTCTCTCTCTCTGAGTCGTTTGTTTACGCTCTTTCAGTACCTGGGAGAGCGGGATCAGTGGGAGGTGTAATCTGAAACGGAGCCCAGTCTGGCTGACTGTGTATATGGAGACAGAGGGGGAGGGATGGGGGTGTGGTGAGTGGGTGTGTGTGTGCTGCCCAGCGACGGAGCGTTCAGTGCACGGCTGAAGTCTCAGCACTCAGGCTGTGGAGGAATGGACGGCTGTTGCAAACACGACCGCTTATTCTGAGAGTGTGTGTGTGTTTGGGAGTGTGTGTGTTCTCCCGGGGGGAGAGGGGGACAGGACAGGATGGCCCTCAACCGAGTGTCCCTGCTCTGCCATGACATCACCAGGATGTGGCTGCAACTCAACTTGATAACGGGTAAGGTGTGTGTGTGTGTGTGTGTGTGTGTGTGTGTGTGTGTGTGTTTATTTGTTTTGCTTTTGTAAACAGAGGTGGGAACAGTGTTTGTGTGGCGGGGGGGCAGTGTTTGTGACTGACAGTGCATGTGACAGAATATGGTGCGTGTGCAACTGTCTGTGTGACTGAACGGTATTGTCAGAGGTGAGAAACTTCTACTTCAGTTTAATGCACATTTCTTTTACACTTTTTAAAAATTTTTTCAATTTCTGATATTTTAGCTTTGTCATTCAGCGTGGAACATCTTAATCTGTCCCTCCCTCTTGCAAAAATACTCAATTTACATGAATGGAAATACTGTACCAGCAGTTAATTTGTATCTGGTTACTAACAATCTTCAACTCCCAATGGCTGTGTTTTTTGCCCAGTGCCAAGCAATCAGGACTAGATTCTAGTAAATGTTCAACAAGAGAATTCGAATGAACCCCCCCCCCCCCCCCCTCCATATATTTTACAAAGTGGTCGTTTTAATTTGTATGCCTGTGCACACCCAGGCCGTTGCACAGTGAGAGTCTCTTGTCTCTGTTTCTCCACTGCCAGATGGACAGGCTTTGGCATAAAGTGGGTTTAAACTCACCAGAGCCCCTCAACACCGAACCTTCGCAGTTGGCACCTCAGGTGTCTCCCTCACTGCCACGTCACAGATTAAGGGCTACGGAAGAGTCTTTGCTCTCTACCAATCTGCCAGTCTGGATGGCTTGGTCATAATATGGGCAGCACCAGTAGGAATCTGTGCCACGTTGTCATGCCAACCCTTTCACTTCATTGACTGTCCATTCATTTGTGAAAACTGTAGCAGTTTGTTTTGTTGTTGTAAACGCTTAAGGAAGCGTTTTTTTCTCAGTAAATTCTGCCTGGCTCATGTCATGAGTTAACATGCTGTCTTAAACTTGTGAGTTATGAAAACAAAGAGAGTCACACACTCCATACGTATAACCTCCCAGTCATTTATTGGGTAAAAAAAACAACGTTTCGGCTTAACTGTGCCTTCGTCAGGGCTTCTTCCACGTGTTTTTTTACCCAATAAATGGCTGGGAGGTTATACGTATGGAGTGTGTGACTCTCTTTGTTTTTATAGCTTACAGTTTATTCACCGTTAGTCAGCACCTCTAAATAATTTTTATAAAACATGTGAGTTGACATTGATCAAGCCGGTGAACCCACTTCCATCTCCTGAAGTATTAAGCTCCAAGAGAGGTTTTACAGTACAAGTGAAAACACATCCTTGGAATCTCTTCTTTGGAATTTATCTCTCCTTTGTCAGACCAAGGGAAAGTTTGACTAGAGGTGTCCTAAAAGAGATGTTCTGTTTCCTTGGAATATCTGGTGTGTGTGTGTGTGTTTGTGTGGTAGTAGCGTGAGACAGTGGAGAGGGTGATGAACAGTGGTCTGTCTCTTACTTCCAGTAACAGAGTTTTGCTTGTCAACACACAGAGAGTGGTCCGCTGGCCATGCAGAAAGAAATTGTGCCACATTTCCTCCAGTCTCTCAGGGCTAGGCCGCAGACACAGATTTACACTAATGACCAAAAGTGTGTGGACACCTGCTCGTCAAACATCTCATACCAAAATCATGTGCATTAATATGGAGTTGGTCCCCCTGTGCTGCTTTAACAACCTCCACTCTTCTGGGAAGGCTTTTCACTAGATGTTGGAACATTGATGCGGGGACATTTGGGCCTTCCCCAAACTTTTGCCACAAAGTTGGAACCACAGAATGGTCTAGAATGTCATTGTAGGCTGTCGCGTTAAGATTTCTCTTCAATGGAATTAAGGGGCCTAGCCCCAACCATAAAAACAGCCCCAGACCATTATTCCTCCTCCACCAAACTTTACAGTTGGCACTATGCATTGGGTCAGGTAACGTTCTCCTGGCATCTGCCAAACCCAGATTAGTCTGTCAGACTGCCAGTTGGTGAAGCGTGATTCATCACTCCAGAGAACGCGTTTCCACTGCTCCAGAGTCCAATGGCGGCAAGCTTTACACCACTCCAGCCAACGCTTGGCACTGCGCATTGGGATCTTAGGCATGTGTGCGGCTGCTCGGCCATGGAAATCCATTTCATGAAGCTCCAGACGAACCAATCTTGTGCTGACGTTGCTTCCAGAGACAGTTTGGAACTCTGTAGGGAGTGTGGCAACCGCGGACAGATGATTATTACGCGTTTCAGCACTCGGCGGTCCCGTTCTGTGAACTTGTGTGGTCTACCACTTCACAATAACAGCACTTACAGTTGACCGGGGCAGCTCTAGCAGGGCAGAAATTTGACGAACTGACTTGTTGGAAAGGTGGCATCCTATGACGGTGCCAAGGTTGAAAGTCACTTGAGCTCTTCAGTAAGGCCATTCTACTGCATAGCTGTGTGCTCAATTTTATACACCAGTCAGCAATGGGTGTGGCTGAAATAGCCGAATCCACTCATTTGAAGGGGTGTCCACATACAGCTGTGTGTATATAGTCTAGCTTACAGTGCAGCAGACCAGCCACCATGTTGACACCTGACGCTCCATGACACAAAGGATTTGACAAAGACTGAACAGTAGCCACATTCTGCTGCTCATCATGTAGAAATATTCTGGCTATTACAGATGTAATCCTATCCAGAGAATTATGGGATGGGCAGAGGGCGCCCATACACACAGTGAGCACGCATGGCAACAGGAAAACGGTGGCCGTTTGACCCAGTTGTTATTGTCCTGTGTGTTGTTATCCCCATGGCAGATGGGGACCTACCATAATAGAACTGGGCCCCCCCCACATACACAAACACACACAAAATAGTACACACACACACACAGCTGTGGAATGGCTGTTCATCCTTTACTTGTCCTCTCACTCACACACACAGCTGCCCTTCTTCTTGACACACCACCACCAACAGTTGGCTCCATCACCAGCTCATACCCACACAGCATGGCACTCCACAAAGCATGGCGCTCCACACAGCATGGCACTCCACACAGCATGGCGCTCCACACAGCATTGCACTCCACACAGCATGGCACTCCACACAGCATGGTGCTCCACGCCACCCACACACACACACACACACATACATACACATTCATACTTCCACATCCCCAATACAAGCTGTTGCCTTTCAGTCCACATACCAAGACTGCCCTGCCCACCCTCCCCATACACCACAACAACACATGAAGTTACTGCATGGATCACCAAACAGAGGGGTTAAATAAAGGGGAGGGGTTAGGGTCTAGGGGTTAATTTCAGACTGGGTGATTATACTGTATTTTTCAAGGGGCGACATCAAAGACTGTACCACCTGTGATCGTGACTTTGTCCTTCAGACCAGACGTGTAAAGGCAAGGAGGTCTTTCCAGGCTGCTAACATGTGTTTAACCGCCTGCTGCTTGTGGGAACATGATTACCAAACAAAGAGAGATTCATGGGACTGGAGAGGGAGTAGCACGCTGCCTACTGCACAGAGGCATGGTAACTACCATGTCGGTGCATGTGTGAAACTGGTGGTGAACCTTTGTGTCAGTGGGGTCACACAATCATGTGAAAGGAATGTCGTGACTGGAGTGAAAATGCATTGTAAACTATTTAACAAAAACTGTTGGCCGGATCTTATTTTGTTTTGCTTTGATGGCATTCTATAGAGCGCATAGAAGGAACATGGAGAGGCCTGTGTAGAATCTCCTTAACTGGAAAGAGCTGTGTAGTTGTCTTCCCAGTCCCCACAGCTCAGCCAGAGCCAGGTCTCCACATTAACAATGTAGGCATTAGTAATAGAACCCTGGCCTCCTTTCAATGGACTATCTCCCTCCTCCTTTTTCCCCTTTTCTCTCACTCCTCCTCTTCCACATTTCTCCCCCTCTTCTCTGTGAGCTGTCATCTGTCCAGATCGGAGCTGTAATCTGTGAGGTTATACAATAGTTACCAGACAGGAAGGAATATGAGAAGATATAAGACCTTACATGATAGAAATGTGTTGCGTGGAGTAGAAATGATTCTCTATTCTCAACATTGTAAACCTTGACCTTCACTGATTAAGCCCCTGATCTGATTGTGAATGAGTGGAGAGCATTCTTGGCCCCCATCAACCTCAAAACGTGGGGCCTGTGTTGGCTTGGTTGGGAGGAAGTTGGGGTTTTGTGCTGTTTAAGAGTTCCTTGGCTGGCACAGGCCTGTTTTGGTGGCTTTTCTCTGGGTCTCAGTTGGAGCTCTCACAGACCACAGTGACGAGACTGAACATGTCTCTACACACCATATACAATGCACTCAGTGAGGAGGGTAGGGCCCTTAGTTCTCAATGGAACTGAATGGGTTAGAGATGCTCTTGAAAGAGCCGTTCCTTACCTCTAATACCAGGAAGAAAGAGGGGAAAACACAGAGAGAGAAGTACTTTAAGGTCTATTTTTAGAAGACATGTTTGTATGAACTTAAGTTAGATTTATTCGAGAACTAGAAATATATACATACACACACACACCCTTCGCTCAGTGGCAGCTTCTCTCTAGGTTGTGTGTGTGTGTGTGTGTGTGTGTGTGTGTGTGTGTGAGTTTCTGGGTTTGGGCCAGAGTGTTATCCTAACCATGCTATTAAACTAACTAACTCTGGGTTTATAGGGTAAGAATCTGAGAGAATACTGTAGTGGCAGCTGGCTGTAAGACTGAGCTGTTACCTACCACCCAGGCTGTAAGACTGAGCTGTTACCTACCGCCCAGGCTGTAAGGCTGAGCTGTTAGCTACCGCCCAGGGCTGTAAGGCTGAGCTGTTAGCTACCGCCCAGGGCTGTAAGGCTGAGCTGTTACCTACCGCCCAGGGCTGTAAGGCTGAGCTGTTACCTACCGCCCAGGGCTGTAAGGCTGAGCTGTTACCTACCGCCCAGGGCTGTAAGGCTGAGCTGTTACCTACCGCCCAGGGCTGTAAGGCTGAGCTGTTACCTGCCGCCCAGGGCTGTAAGGCTGAGCTGTTACCTGCCGCCCAGGGCTGCCTGATCACCTGTCCTGATGCATTACACCAACATCAGACTGAATACTGACAGTGACTGCCAACATGCATGTCTGTGGTTCTAGAATAGACTGCATTAGTGGTTCTCAACCTTGATCCCTATGGACCCAGTCACTGTGTGGATGCTAGTCTTACGGGCTCCAGCTGGTTGGAGCTAGCTAAGCCTGACAGGTTGACGTCACCTTCCTTGAGTCCTGAAGTCAGTCCTTCCTGAAACGTGACCACAGGGTTTTCTGGTTTATACAGATGATGGATGATTTGGGAGAGCAGGGTATAAGACCCAAACAGGTACATAAGCATTAGTTAGAAACAATTGAGCATCATTGCAAATTGTTTTTATTAAAATGAGTTAAGAATAGAGAGTAATAATCAAAACTACGGTAGATATAAGGTGATTTGACGTCAATATATCTGTGGCTATTGGCCTTGAGCCTTTTTGGATGGGCACTTCTAATGTAACTCTATGGCAGCACCCCAGGGGCTTGAATTTTCAAGCTCTACCTGTAGATTTTGTGGTGACGTAGTGTTCCCATGAGTGACAGAACACTGAGCCAATCACGGCGCAACTAGAGAACATTACCAACCCCTACGCTGGCTGCCCCACCACCACAGAAAGCACTGAGCTAGGCTGAAACACCTGCATTTTAGAGCTGCCTTACTCAAGAAAGCAAAAAAGAGACCATGTTTGTATGCGGCTTTATTAACTAAATTATTTATTTTGTAACATTGTTTGCAAACTGATATGCGAAAGGTATAAATACCTAAATAACATGCAAAACAGGCAACAACATTTAAAAAAAAAAATGTTATTATAATATTTTTGAATGACGGGTCGCCGCTGCACCTTGGCTTTATCTAGACCGATGAAAAGCCTGGTTTAATGACCCACTGACAGAGTAAACACACAGCGCTTTGCTGGCAGGAGAGTTAGTTACTACGCAGCGGAGTGTTTCAACACCTGATGGGTGTTTTTTAAGCTCTTTATCCTTTTATACAAAAATATCTGAAACTGGAGACACTTATCTCCCTCACCAGCTTTAAGCACCAGCTGTCAGAGCAGCTCACAGACCCCTGCACCTGTATATAGCCCATCTGTAAATAGCCCAACCAACTACCTCATCCCCTACCGTATTTATTTATTTATCTTGCTCTTTTGCACCCCAGTTTTTCTACATTGCACATTCATCTACTGCACATCTACCATTCCAGTGTTTAAATGCTATATTGTAATTACTTCGCCACCATGGCCTATTTATTGCCTTACCTTCCTTAGCTTACCTCATTTGCACACTTTGTATATAGATTTGTTTTTATACTGTATTATTGACTGTATGTTTTGTTTTAGTCCATGTGTAACTCTGTGTTGTTGTATGTGTCTAACTGCTTTGCTTTATCTTGGCCGGGTCGCAGTTGTAAATGAGAACTTGTTCTCAACTTGCCTACCTGGTTAAATAAAGGTGAAATAAAAAATCCTGGAGATGCTACTGTTGTTGAAACATTGATCTCTCTACCGTTTGTACGAGAGTTGGTGTGCATGCAACCATCAATGTCTCAATATCTCTTGGTGATCCTTTGATGCTCTTTCAGCCTATGTGGGTGAATGTGTGGTTTTGTGGTTCACTCTGCCCTGGTGTGAGAAACATCGGCGGCTTTTACTGGGACAATCAGTGGGATTCGTTTCCCAGGCAGGGCCTAGACACACTAAAAGATGGAGGGAGGGAGGAGGAGGGTAGTGGGAAAGTGTTTAATCCCTTAGCTGGCATAAAGACTCTGAAAATACCAGTGATGTCTGAAGATGTTGGCCAATGTCTTCAGTGACTGTTTCAGCTCATACTAAAACTGGAGAAACACATTAAACTATGTGTTTGTTTAGTACTCTGATCCCATCCCTCAACACACATGATGCCAACAGCACCATACACTACCCCCTGCAACCACCCTCACCTCTCACCAGTACATGCCCCTACTGCCAGCCAACACACAGCATGACACACACACGCGCACACAGCATTGCCAATTCCCAGGACCACTACCATACCCCCCCAACAACCCCCCTCTTTCCACTAGCCTTTTGCCCTCTCTCTCTATTTCTCTGTCTCACTCACTCACTCACTCACACAGACAGCCACATACAGTATTTACAATAATAGATGACAGTTACAGTAACATACAGTATTTACAATAATAGATGACAGTTACAGTAACATACAGTATTTACAATAATAGAGCATCGTATTAGTCACACAGCACCTGGAATGACATGACAGAGAGAGGAGCAGAGGCCCCACTGACCCACTTCTCAAGGAGAAGTCCAAAACAGATTATTATAATCCACTGTGCATGGAGAGGGGAGGAAATAATACTGCCCTCTCCCTATCCCCCTCAGCCTCTCCCCTCTCTACTCCTCCCCTATCTCCTCCTCCCCTCTCTCCCCCTCCCCTCAGTCTCACCTCCCCCTCTCTCTTCCTCACTGAGACTGGGACTGAAAGGGGCGATTTGGGGGGACTTCTCGTTGAGAAGTGGGTCAGTGGGGCCTCTGCTCCTCTCTCTGTCATGTCATTTCAGGGGCTCCACGTGACTAATACTATGCTCTATTGTAAATACTGTATGTTACTGTAACTGTCATCTATTGTTGTAAATGTTACTGCGGCAGGTATCCTAATGGTTAGAGCGTTGGACTAGTAACCGAAACGTTGCAAGATCGAATCCCCGAGCTGACATCTCTCATCTATTGTTGTAAATACTGTATGTTACTGTAACTGTCATCTATTGTTGTAAATACTGTATGTTACTATATCTGTCATCTATTGTTGTAAATACTGTATGTTACTGTAACTGTCATCTATTGTTGTAAATACTGTATGTTACTATATCTGTCATCTATTGTTGTAAATACTGTATGTTACTGTAACTGTCATCTGTTGTTGTAAATACTGTATGTTACTATCTGTCATCTATTGTTGTAAATACTGTATGTTACTGTAACTGTCATCTGTTGTTGTAAATACTGTATGTTACTATATCTGTCATCTATTGTTGTAAATACTGTATGTTACTATATCTGTCATCTATTGTTGTAAATAATGTATGTTACTGTAACTGTCATCTATTGTTGTAAATACTGTATGTTACT
>QNTS01001615.1:158637-195332 GCA_003317085.1 Hucho hucho | reverse complement strand
TCTTTCAGATGTATGACAAGTGTCAAGGTATAAATCAAATCAAATTTTATTTGTCACATACACATGGTTAGCAGATGTTAATACGAGTGTAGCGAAATGCTTGTGCTTCTAGTTCCGACCATGCAGTAGTATCTAACAAGTAATCTAACAAATTCACAACAACTACCTTATACACACAAGGGTTAGGGTTTGAGTTCAGCCAGTCAAGGATTCATTCTCCCTCTGACCTGTGGTATAATGAACCTCCCTCCCTCCCTCCCTCCCTCCCTAGGCATCGAGGTGGTGTGAGGAAGGGATCTACATCCTTGCCTCCCAGCCGGTAGATAGGTGTCAGTCTCAGGACGGGGCGGAGGCCGCGCTGCAGGAGCTGGAGAAGTACCTGGACACAGCCGCCCAACACCAGATCACCGACCTCAACGCCATCTGGAGGGACTATGACTCCATCCTCAACCCAGAGCTCAGGGTAGGTGGCGCCCCATGGAGACAACAGATATACATTACATGAGAAAACATTGTATTTGGTGGGCCAGTTGTTTTGAACACAAGACCTGACCAGGAGGTCTAGATATTTTTTCTGGTTTTTCCTCCCCTCTCCACGTAGTCAGGAAAAACTCCTGCCCCCAAGTATAATCAAACGGTTGAATAGAGACGAGGAGAGGAAGACGTTTTTGACTATTGAGATACAGCCTCAAAACGTCAGCATCTCACCCTCCCTCCCCTCTGTGTGTGTTAACAGGAGCAGGTAGAGAAGGTGTTCCAAAAGCAGGTGTCCATGCAGGAGATGTTTGAGAAGAGGAGGGTCAGTCTGAAGAAGCTGGCAGCCAAACAGACACGGCCCGTCCAGCCAGTGGCTCCCAGGCCTGAAGCCATCATCAAGTTCCCCATGTCCCCTCCTGGTGAGTACTGCACTCTGCTCCACA
Source organism: Hucho hucho (assembly GCA_003317085.1). Lineage (NCBI taxonomy): Eukaryota > Metazoa > Chordata > Actinopteri > Salmoniformes > Salmonidae > Hucho > Hucho hucho. Next base: position 194,412 of record QNTS01001615.1, on the reverse strand, counting down.
TGTCACACTGGTCGTCACCATCTGACTCTACCTTTCCCTCCCTGTCTCTCTGGTTCTGACTCTACCTTTCCCTCCTTGTCTCTCTGGTTCTGACTCTACCTTTCCCTACCTGTCTCTCTGGTTCTGACTCTACCTTTCCCTACCTGTCTCTCTGGTTCTGGTGGAAAAAGCTATACGGACACTCCTAATATTTTATTTCAGAATAGGTTAATATTCGGTTAGGGTAAGGGTTAAGGGTTTGGTTAAGGTAGTGGGTCAGTTTTAGATTTTGATGAGTTGTTTTGCAGGTCAGCAGTAGCCTCTCCTGTTTCTGATCCATTCATTGTCATCTAGTGGCATGTAAGAACTGCATTTGTGCCTTAAACAATATCTCATTCCCCGACAATATATCATTGATTGATTGAAATGACTTTTGTTGGTTGTTTTGAAGTTCCGATGAGTAGTTCTTCTCCCGTCTTTCTGTTTCTTGTAGCTCACAGGAGTCAAGAGACGAGGAATGCAGAGGACAACATCTTGAACGTAGAACACTGCAGAATAGTGGAGGTCCAGGTGCAGAACGGCGGCAGCAGACACAGCTCTCTGTCTGAGGAGGAGGAGAACCTGGCTGTGCTCCGACGGTAGGGTCAGGGGTCAAAGGTCAATGACGTCATACTATAGCCTGAAATGCCTTAAAATAAGTGGCGCAGCGGTCTAAGGCACTGCGTCGCAGTGCTTGAAGCGTCACTACAGACCCGGGCTGTGTCACAACGCACAATTGGCCCAGTGTCGTCCGGGTTAGGGGAGGGTTTGGCCGGGTTAAGCGGGCAGGTGTTTAAGAAGCGCGGTTTGGCGGGTCATGTTTCGGAAGACGCATGACTCGACCTTCGCCTCTCCTGAGCCCGTTGGGGAGTTGCAGCGATAAGACCAGATCGAAATTGGGGAGGAAAAGGGGATAAAAAAAAATATTTAAAAAACAATTCATCCTCTTGTGAAACGCAATTGAAAAGAGATGGTTAGAAAGATAGTTGGATATTTCATACTGGGGTATAGTTTATCAAAATAATAATACAATATGTTGATGTTAAATAGAATGTTGTTGTTTTGTTCCTACAGACATGTAATGAACGAGCTGTTGGAGACTGAGAGGGCGTACGTAGAGGAGCTACTCTGTGTACTGCAGGTGTGTCACTTCTGACCACTAGAGGTCGCCACTACTTCACTTACTGTCCTAAATATAGTAATATATATATATATATATATATATATGTATGTATGTTTTTGTTGAAAATTAACTTATCATAGATGTGCATTTTCAGATTGTCCTGTGTTAACATTTTAGTATGTGCTGTTATTCCAGGGTTATGCTGCAGAGATGGACAATCCAGCCATGGCCCACCTCCTCCCCAGTGCGCTGCTCAACAGGAAGGATGTCCTGTTTGGCAACATGCCAGAGATCTACCAGTTCCACAAGAGGTGACTTTCACTGCACTGCAACACCCATGTTACATAATGTTTACTGTCCTGTCATTGTCAACAGCTGTTACAGAAGAGGCACATTCATTCAACCATATCGATTTATAGGGACCAATTTCAACAATATTTCATTTGGTTAACATTACCTCAAGCCCCCCACTGCTTCCCAACCTCGGTAGTACTAACCTGTGTCCCGTTGTCTGTCTGTGTCTCTCATCAGGACATTCCTCAGGGAGCTGGAGACCTACACAGACGTCCCTGAGCTGGTGGGACNTGTCCTGTCATTGTCAACAGCTGTTACAGAAGAGGCACATTCATTCAACCATATCGATTTATAGGGACCAATTTCAACAATATTTCATTTGGTTAACATTACCTCAAGCCCCCCACTGCTTCCCAACCTCGGTAGTACTAACCTGTGTCCCGTTGTCTGTCTGTGTCTCTCATCAGGACATTCCTCAGGGAGCTGGAGACCTACACAGACGTCCCTGAGCTGGTGGGACGGTGTTTCCTGGAGAGGATGGGCGACCTGCAGATCTATGAGAAGTACTGTCAGAACAAACCTCGCTCTGAGAGCTTGTGGAGACAGTGCTCCGACTGCGCCTTCTTCCAGGTAACCTTTCACCTTTCAGGGCCCTCAGTGTATCTTGGGTAGGGTCCTCAAGAAAAAAATTATAATAATACATATATATATTGATGTGTGATTGTTTGTTTTTATGAAGGAGTGCCAGAGAAAGTTGGAACATAAGCTGGGGTTGGACTCGTACCTCCTCAAGCCAGTCCAGAGGATAACCAAGTACCAGCTGATACTGAAGGAGTTACTGAAGTACAGTAAGGGCTGTGAGGGTTCAGAGGACCTGCAGGAGGCGCTGTCCTCCATCCTGGGGATCCTGAAGGCCGTCAACGACTCCATGCACCTCATCGCCATCACAGGATATGAGGTCAGCTAACCACGACACCCCTATTCTCCTCATGCTTTAGGGTGGAGAGGAAAAAGTTACCCAAGAGTGTAACATCTTCTGTACCACAGACAACGCTCAGTTATCTTTCTTACTTTTGATTGATTGATTGTGTTAATTTATTGATCTCCAGGGGAGCCTGGCGGAGCTGGGCAGGCTGCTGATGCAGGGGTCGTTCAGCGTGTGGACGGAACACAAGAAAGGTCACGCTAAGGTCAAGGACCTGGCCCGCTTCAAGCCCATGCAGAGACACCTGTTCCTGCATGAAAAAGCCTTGCTCTTCTGTAAGAGACGGGAGGAGAACGGGGAGGGTTATGAGAAAGCCCCGTCCTACAGCTTCAAACACTCCCTCAACGTGAGTCTGTTTATGTCTGGCTGGCTGGCTGGCTCACTGTCTGGGGGAGGGTTACGAGAAAGCCCCCTCGTACAGCTTCAAACACTTCCTCAATGTCCTGACTGACTTTCTGGCAGTCTGTCTGGCTGGCTGTCTGGCTGGTTGTCGGTCTGGCTCTCCTTGGATTTTTACTTGGATCTATAGTATGTTCTGAGTTCAACAGTGATATAGAATTGTAATATTCTTCGGTTCTCTCAAACAGATGAGTGCGGTGGGCATCACGGAGAGCGCCAAGGGTGACAACAAGAAGTTTGAGATCTGGTGTAATTCCAGAGAGGAGGTGTTTATCGTCCAGGCTGCGACACCTGAGATCAAAACATCTTGGTTGAACGAGATCAGGAAGGTTCTGACTGGCCAGCTGAAAGCCTGCAGGGGTAAGATAGGGGATCTGCAGCATTACAGACACACGCACACACATTCCAGAGTTGATACACATCTGGATGCTAAATTCTCTGTTGTTGTGTCTGTGTTCTGTTAGTAACTGTGATGATTTGTTCCAGAATCTAGTCAAAAGAAGGCGTCAGACACAATGTCTCCTAGTCCAACCAGCAACAGCCCATCGATCTGTCTCAGGTCAGATTTTACAGAGAGAACCATGGCTAGAGCCAGTTAGAGATAAGGAATCAAGAGGGTATACATGGTTGGTTCTTCTCTTTTTCACCTGTTTGTTTCTACCTCTTAGTCCATTTAGGAACTGTCAGAAGATCGTGAAGAAGGGAGAAGAGAAGAAGACAGATGCTGTCAACTCTGACCCCAACTCCCCCTCCTCCCCAAAACAGAAAGGTGAGTTGCCCTATTCTGTTGAGTAAAGAACTTTTTTTACTTCTATCAAATGCTCATGACAAGAAAACAAACTTCTGTTGCAGTTTTAGTGAGCCCCCTCATCTGGTTAGGTACCCAAGCCGTCCTTGAATCTTTTCCTACTTCCTCGTTCCTGCTTCCTCCTTCCTCGTTCCTCCTTTAATCTGAGCTTTCTTTCTCTTCTTTTCCTCTTCAAACCACTTTACTCTGTCTCTTCTTCCTGTCCCTCTTTCTCTACCATGGTTGTAGAGGAGACCGTCACCAGTCCCACCACTGACAGGGCATCAGTGGCTAAAAAGCGTTTTACCCTTCAAGGCTTCAGCAATCTGAAGAGTCAGAAAGGTAACACTAGTGTCCTGGAGGCATCCCCCATGTTATCATCATATATGGCAAAGATATGTTCTCCATTTTGAAGTCAACCCCAAGCTCTCTTGACCTACCCCCCTAATATGATTTTAGACAGGGTGCATCCTTTCCAGTAGTCGACTGCATCAGGGCTTTTGAAGACTGATATGTTGGCATGCTTTCCTTTGCAGAATTTCTTCACCCTGCTGGTAAAAGTCTAACATTACCAATGGTATTCTCTCGACCAGGTATACTACAGTATAGTTTGCGGTTAATACATAAGATATTAGAATTAGTGTCTGTTTTAGTAGGCCTGTCCCCAGCCTCATTATTTAGATGTCTCCAGTAGTATTAACAAGTAGCTAATTATTCTAGACAGTTTCAGGAAGTTCTTCCCTCTCTCACAGCTGTTTTTTTCTATTGCTCCCTTTATCATTTCTATCCATTTCCTTCTCTTCTGTCTCTCTTCTTTGACCGACAGGATCCCCCCTTAGCCCTGACCATAAAGCCAAACGCCACGAGATTAAGAGTGACCCAACTCCCTTTGGGTGTAAAGGTATTCTATCTAGTCCATGTCATACCTGTGTTTGACTCTGTAGTGTAGTCATCCATCCATCCTGACCCTCCGTCACTGTAGTCATCCATCCATCCTGACCCTCCGTCACTGTAGTCATCCATCCATCCTGACCCTCTGTCACTGTAGTCATCCATCCATCCTGACCCTCCTCCACTGTAGTCATCCATCCATCCTGACCCTCCGTCACTGTAGTCATCCATCCATCCTGACCCTCCTCCACTGTAGTCATCCAGCCATCCTGACCCTCCCTCACTGTAGTCATCCATCCATCCGTTCTGACCCTGCCTCACTGTAGTCATCCATCCATCCTGACCCTCCTCCACTGTAGTCATCCAGCCATCCTGACCCTGCCTCACTGTAGTCATCCAGCCATTCTGACCCTCCCTCACTGTAGTCATCCAGCCATTCTGACCCTGCCTCACTGTAGTCATCCATCCATCCTGACCCTCACTCACTGTAGTCATCCATCCATCCTGACCCTCCCTCACTGTAGTCATCCATCCATCCTGACCGTCCCTCACTGTAGTCATCCATCCTGACTCCCCATCATCCCAAAATGTATCTCTGTGTGACTATCATGCAAGCATTATTTGAGTAAACTGGAGAGGAAATTAATTGTGGTAGATCAATGTAAGACATTCAGCCACCAGGGCCCGCTGAGTGCCATGGTACTGTCTAGCTAAAGACACTGGACTGACGAGGGACTGCAACATGGAGATGAACCAGATAAGAGAATTCTAAATTTGACGATCGTTGACACAGAAGATGCATACAACACTGTCTTGTTTTAAACAAGTGAAAAATCAATGACATGCCTTGTTGGCCTCAAAGGCCTTTGTAAGACAGTTTGGTGGATGAGTCAACCACACACCTGTGTACTTCAAAGCCACCTGACTGGCAGACACAGCGTTCATCTGGATGATGTTGCTGACTGCTACTGCTTCTTCTCCTCAGAGCCTGGTCAGACTCCTCACATCACTCTGAGCAGGGCCAAGTGGCTCAGCACCTCTAGTCTCTTACAGGCCAAAAGGAGAGGTAGTGTGACAACATGCCTGGGAGGAACACGCTGCTGCACTGTGTGGTTGGCCTGGACCCTGCTCTGCTTCTTCCACACACAGAATACCCCCTCCAACACAGTCACAAATCACTAGCTTGTTCCACAATCATAGACAAATCTTCTCTCTGAGATTTGCTGTTGAATATCTGTGTGATATTCACAGCCGGAAAATACTGATTTGGGTTGTTTGTTTACTTTAAGGCAAACTGTGTGTCTCTCTCAGTAGCATGTGTTGCTGTGTTGGTTGCCGTGTGTCTGTGTTTCTGACTGATCACAATGCACTGATCTAGGTCTCACTGGATGCTAGGACTCCAGGTCTGTTCTTCTTGGTTATTCAATCACGTTCTTTGGGTTCTAATCTGGTTCTTGTGGTTCTGTTTGAGGATTTGCAGTGTACTCTGTCAATGGATGTGATTGCATCAAGTTCTCACCACACACGTCACCCATCACTGTACATATCACCTTGTCTTGTGTATGATTGTGTTAGTGTCCACTCCTCCTTTCCTCTTGAGTGTCACTCCCTTTCTCTAGTTTGACAAACTATCCTCCATGTTGGGATCAAACATTCCATGACAATAACATTCTCTAAATTGCAATCTATTTTGGATGTGTCTTGGAATTTTTGATGCCACTGCTAAATCTTAATCTAGATCTCAATCAAGTTTGCTGAATTCTATTACTCTCCTTCTCTCTTTCCTACTCTCCTCTCTTTCCCTCCTCCCCCTAGGTTGGAACAAGGCCTCTTTCTCCATGGACGTGCCAGAAGTGCATGATGGGTACTCCAGCGCCGAGGACCCCATGAACTCTGACCCTGAGGATGAGGGAGGCAGGAAGCTGGTGAGTTATGGTCGCTAACATGTCTACAACATGTGATGAAAGTTACTTGTTATTCCCTAGAAACATACATGTTAACAGGACAGCATGTGAACTTTGCCCTTTACCCTGTGACCCCAGGCTGTCGGCGACAGGTTCACAGTGGTGGCGGACTATGAGAAGGAGAAAGGAGGGCCTCAGGACCTGTCAGTGAAGAGTGGAGACATGGTGCAACTCATTAAAGAGGGAGATGACGGACAGTGGTGTGTTAGAAACTTGGGGAGCAACAAATATGGCTGGGTAGCAGCAGCCAACCTTCTCACCCTCATCACAGAGTCCAAGTCCTCGCAGTCCCTCTGCAGCTCAGGTACACTGGCTCCGTCTGTCTGCCTCTTTCTCTTCAGTCTCTCTCTCTCGGTTTCTGCAAGAGGGAACTGTATCTTGCAACCCAAATAGCTATTTTGAAAAGTAACAGGAGTGTCTGTATTTTAGTTTGTTTTAGAAGTATCTGTGAACTCTAATGGAAACTAACTTGTGTGTGTTTTGTTGTGTTACAGAGGGCAGTGTAACTGGCAACCTCAGCACCTCCTCCAGCTACAGTGAAACCTACACAAGTTTCTCTGACATCAAGCCCTAAAGTCCCGCCCCTCTAAGCCCTGAGACACAGCTACAGCGCCACCCAGTGGTTGGCTGTTCAAACGACACGTGCACCTTTCCCCTCTACTACTGTTCAAATCAAATTGTATTTATCACATGCGCCGAATACAACTGGTGTAGCCTTTACAGTGAAATGCTTGCACACGTTAGTTTTCATTACAGTCCATAGATACTTCACTCTCACACTGAAGTGGAGGCTGCCTGGATTGTAGCAGAAAGCAGTCTAATAGCTGCATATCTGTCAATGTGAAGGGAAGGTCATGAAGGACTGCTTTCCTCTGGACATACTCTACTCTCAGGGATAAGAGGTAGTGTCCTAGCCTTTTACTGTGATTGAGGGCTAGCACACATTGAGAACAGGAAGTTCAGGCCTCTCCCCTACCTGTTTGACAGAGATGAACAAGGAAGCACACACCCGCTCCATTCACACACACACAGGCAGGCTTTGTTAGCCTAGCGTGGTACCGCTCCTCCCACTCCAACAAGGTGACAGTGATATGGAGCCAGGAGCTCCTCTACTGAACTCAACACTTCAACAGACAAGCAAACAGATGCCTCAGTCTGTCTCCTGTGGACTCTGGTAACCAGTTGTGTCATAATGTTTCTCTGTGTCAGGCAGTCAACCTCCTCAGTATGTCCTCAGTCCTCTCCTGAGGGACTTTAAAAATAGTTGATGGATTTATATTTCATATGTTTCTACTGGATCCCCCAAGACAAACTAAACTGTAAAAGTGTCGAGACAATCACATATTAGCAAGAATGAAAATTAGAATGTTATTGTCATTAAATACTTTTTGAGTTTGGTCAATTCTGTATATCTATAGCTTTGTCCAGAGGCCCTCCAGTACATTTCCAGTCCCTCTCCCTCCCTGTTTCTCCTTCCTCCACCTGTGCTGTCTGGGCTATTAGTGAACTCTTGGCTTTGTTCCCAGTGATCTGAGAGAGCAGGGCTTTAAACTACCAGGTGTTCCTTTAGGCAGGGGCGATATTACAGGACGGTCAGATATCATAGAAACTTCAACAATAACAGTGCTCAGGATGTTCTTCTGAATCATTTTCTCTTGGCTCAAAGTTAAATCCTATATACTACACAGAAATCCCCTGAAGATTGAGATTCCCATAAAAAGATTCATGTCGATTGATGTTGAAATAACTGTGTACTGTACCAGAGAGTATAAACTTAAAAGGAATTATTTTTATGCGTTAATCGATGTGTATAAGTTCATTTATTTGAGAAAGATGTGTACAGATATTATCCTATACCTCGTATTTTTCATTGAATATGTGTATGTTGTGTATGAAGACCATGGATATGTTTTCGTGGGTCTAAGTATATCAAAGATATTTTATTAATTGGTTGGCGGGGCATGTTTCCATGGTAATTTCTTACAACTCCTGAGAGGACATATATTAATAGAAATATCATCATTTTGCTCATTTGAGAATGCAGTCTGTACACTGAAAACCGAAGATGAAATGTAACTAAACGTCCTGTGCTGAAAGTTAAACTCAGAATGATGGTTGTGTCCAATTTCAGCACGCACAATAAAAGGTTTTAAACTGTTTTGGTTATAACCGTTTTAGTTATAACTGTTTTTATAACTTATTGTTCTACTGTATATCTTTTTCGATTTGCACCCAGTGAGATGACAATGTTGTTACTGTTTGTCACATTGTTATGCAGCACATTGCAGCATTATTTTGTTGTTTATTTTCCTACGGTAACAAGTATTGATACAGATGTTATATAATTAATGATATGCATTCATATCTGTGTATATGTGTAAATATGTATATCTGAGGTGTATTATTAAAGCCTGCTGAATAAAGTCAAACATTCTTTGCTTTAATCCAATGACTGTTTGTTTTTCTCATTATAAAACCATCAGATACAGTGGGGCAAAAAAGTATTTAGTCAGCCACCAATTGTGCAAGTTCTCCAACTTAAAAAGATGAGAGAGGCCTGTAATTTTCAACTATGACAGACTTCAACTATGACAGACGAAATGAGAAAAAGAAATCCAGAAAATCACATTGTAGGATTTTTAATTTATTTATTTGCAAATTATGGGGGAAAATAAGTATTTGGTCAATAACAAAAGTTTCTCAATACTTTGTTATATACCCTTTGTTGGCAATGACAGAGGTCAAACGTTTTCTGTAAGTCTTCACAAGGTTTTCACACACTGTTGCTGGTATTTTGGCCCATTCCTCCATGCAGATCTCCTCTAGAGCAGTGATGTTTTGGGGCTGTCGCTGGGCAACATGGACTTTCAACTACCTCCAAAGATTTTCTATGGGGTTGAGATCTGGAGACTGTCTAGGCCACTCCAGGACCTTGAAATGCTTCTTACGAAGCCACTCCTTCGTTGCCCGGGCGGTGTGTTTGGGATCATTGTCATGCTGAAAGACCCAGCCACGTTTCATCNGATCTTGCGTGGAGCCCCAGATCGAGGAAGATTATCAGTGGTCTTGTATGTCTTCCATTTCCTAATAATTGCTCCCACAGTTGATTTCTTCAAACCAAGCTGCTTACCTATTGCAGATTCAGTCTTCCCAACCTGGTGTAGGTCTACAATTTTGTTTCTGGTGTCCTTTGACAGCTCTTTGGTCTTGGCCATAGTGGAGTTTGGAGTGTGACTGTTTGAGGTTGTGGACAGGTGTCTTTTATACTGATAACAAGTTCAAACAGGTGCCATTAATACAGGTAACGAGTGGAGGACAGAGGAGCCTCTTAAAGAAGAAGTTACAGGTCTGTGAGAGCCAGAAATCTTGCTTGTTTGTATGTGACCAAATACTTATTTTCCACCATAATTTGCAAATAAATTCATTAAAAATCCTACAATGTGATTTTCTGGATTTTTTTTCCTCATTTTGTCTGTCATAGTTGAAGTGTACCTATGATGAAAATTACAGGCCTCTCTCATCTTTTTAAGTGAGAGAACTTGCACAATTGGTGGCTGACTAAATACTTTTTTGCCCCACTGTATGATTCAATTATGTAGTCAATCATTACTCACTGTGTGGATGTTTGATTTTTTTAAATAATTTAACGTTGCAGTTACTGTGTTATTTTAACGTCGATTTTCACACTCACAGGCTAGACGTGTTTGAAAATCTATACATTTGAAATTGTTTAATATTTTCAATCTTTTTGTGATTTTGACATAACACAACATAAAAACAGTACAGTATATGAATAGAAAACACCACGCACAACTCAAGTTAGGCTTCTACCAACAATATTTCCTGAAATATTTTATTGAGTGTTTATGACTAGAAAAGATCCTGATTCACTCCTAGTTGCTCAGCTCTAGAGAAGTGATTTACGGCGTTCACTGAGGTTTGGTGAGGACCTGTTCTGTGAGCTGTAACTGATAGGCCTACAGTAGGGCCATCTTGTTTCACCGGTTTAAGGATCAAATGGACTTTTTCCCATTTATAAATAATTTGTACACAAAAAAAAACATACAGCCATAATCAAAACATTGTTCGAGCATGTTTTTCTAGAGCATAGCTGCTATTATCCATGAAATCTAAAAAAGAAATGGTGATCCGGATATGAAAATCCCTCTACGTCACAGGGGAAAGGACCAATGGGCTGGTAGATAACTATTCAGTGCGCGTCGCCTATCCTGGGACGGGCTCATATCGAATCAGACCAAATGGAATTCTGCACTGCCTTCTTAAAAGATTCCGTACATTTTAATTCGCACATACACATATTCCTCTGACGTTTTCCCCAGCATACAACACACCGCTGGCGTGACCAGAAAAAGCTGCTCGGTTACATTGAGAATCGAGACAGCAGCAAAGACATCCGAGAGAAAAAATATAAAATAGACTCTTGCACCGTAAGTATTCGCAATTTATTAGATCCTTACGAGATAGATAGCTAGGTAAAGTTAGGCAATTTTACCCCACGATTATTGTTCAAATGGTTCAAATTGATGATGCCCTTAACATTGTATTCAGTCGATTCAAGTTTGAAACAATCATGCTACTTTAACTAAATGCAGCCATTGCCAATCTATTTAGCTGCTTTTCTGTAAAACCATTAGCTGCTTAAACGGTCCGATTTATGCATGTGACATCAATTCTGTTAAAGGGAGTTTAAAACCCCAAACGGGTGTATCCCATAGTTTACATATTCGCACATGTCTTATTTGTTTTATTTATGCGTGTCAACATTAATCTACATGTCATTTGAAGACTTCATCCGGGAACGCTCTTCCCTAAACATGTTTGATGGTCCTTTACTCACACACAGGACAAGTAGGGTGCGTATGCATAATGTCACGCTTCGATTGTGTCAGGTCTGGCTTTGTTTGTACAGTGTTTGTTTTGCTTCAGCACTAGCAGAGCTTTGCTTTCCGTGCAGTAGGATAGGAACACCAATGAACAGTGAAGACAGAGAGACGCCGTCGCATAGGCTGCTATTCAGTCTAGCCAGCTGTCATTCTCTATTAGGCCTACAGTAACAACTTAATCGAAATGTTCGTCTTAATTTAAAGACATTGGACCTTGACCTACCATGTTACATTTTTAGTTTGGCTCCTTGTTTGTTATTATTCATTTATTTATGTATTTATCCAACCAGACTAGTTTGGTGTTCTCAGGCTTTAATTCATGATTATTTGTGCCTCCATATTTCTAAATCAGTCAGTCCGTCCGTATCATCAGACTGGATGTGTGATGTAAATGTATGTTTTGAAAGTGTCCGCTTGTGAATGTCGGTAGCCAATCTTAGACCAGGCATGAACAACTGTCACGCAGACTGCACCTCACATAGGATAGATTGTGTCTCCATTTTTTTAAAGAGTACCCTATGACATGTCTGACAAGCTGCATAGGCTTATGTCATCAGTGATGTAGTCAGTGCAGGGATTGTCATGATGCTCAGTGACACTTTAGGTTTTATGGGAGTTTTATTTCAGCAGCGGCGCAATGTACTGTGTGTTGGTTCTAACCACAGATCTAGGACCAGATTACCCTACCCCCAATCATATCCTTCACCATTAGGGGTTGGAAAATATCTGACCCTCTATCTGTGGTTAGAGGTGATTAGAGGCCAGAATGATGATGGTGGTTTGATGATAAAGATAACAGGCAAAATGGCTGCAGAACATCCCCTGAAATAGAACAACCCATTGGAGTGTTCCATCAGTCTTTGTTTTGTCTGGGTACTGTTTGCATTCAGTCTGAGAGTTCTGAGTTGTTCCGTCTGTATTCTTTCTGCCTCGCGTCTGTGATGAGGTTGTGTGTGTTTGTTCATGGAGCTCTCGGACTGGACTCCATCTTGCCTGATGGAGATGGAATCATGTCAGGCCCTGTGAAGGGCAGTACCTCTCCCCTCTCCTACTTCAGTCTCTCTCTCCGACTACCGTAACCATTCTCATGATTTATAAATGACTCCCTATAGCTCCATAAATGACTCCCCATAGCTTGTTTAGCAACAAAATCGATGCATTCGCAACCATGGAGCAAAACAGGCGGAGTTGGCTTAGAATCAATGGATCATTGACATGTAAACTTGTAATAAAAATATATTTTTATTGTCACAAGGAAACAACAGGTGTAGACTAACAGTGAAATGCTTCCGGGGCCTTCCCAACAATGCAGAATACAATAAAATAAAATTGAAAAAATTGTAACACAAGGAATAAATCCACAATGAGCAATGATGGCTTGGCTATATACATGGGGTACCAGTACCGAGTCAATGTGCCGGGGTACGAGGTAATCGAGGTAGATATGTACTTATAGGTAGGGGTAAAGTGACTAGTTAACAGGATAGATGATAGGTGATGAGTGCGTGTGTGGCGACAGTGTGCCTGTGTGTCCCTGTTATGTGAGCATGTGTATGTGTTGGAGTGTCTGTGTGGGTAGAGTCCAGTGTGTGTGCATAAAAAATAGTTAGTGCGTTGTTTTCGTGACGTTGTCAGCAAACCTATCTGGCTGTAGAGTATTTTCCAGTTTCACATCTAATCAACCAATGCTAGATATTTGGTGAGATGAGGTTAATTTAATATGCTATGTAATACCAGGGTGTCGGGTAGATGAGGTTAGTTTATTTAATATGCTATGTAATACCAGGGTGTCGGGTAGATGAGGTTAGTTTATTTAATATGCTATGTAATACCAGGGTGTCGGGTAGATGAGGTTAGTTTATTTAATATGCTATGTAATACCAGGGCGTCGGGTAGATGAGGTTAGTTTATTTAATATGCTATGTAATACCAGGGCCAGCCCATCTACTCCAATCAAATAAATTATACGATACATTATGGTCCCGCAGCCCATCTACTCCAATCAAATAAATTATACGATACATTATGGTCCCCGTCGGGTAGATGAGGTTAGTTTATTTAATATGCTATGTAATACCAGGGCGTCGGGTAGATGAGGTTAGTTTATTTAATATGCTATGTAATACCAGGGCGTCGGGTAGATGAGGTTAGTTTATTTAATATGCTATGTAATACCAGGGCGTCGGTTAGATGAGGTTAGTTTATTTAATATGCTATGTAATACCAGGGTGTCGGTTAGATGAGGTTAGTTTATTTAATATGCTATGTAATACCAGGGTGTCGGTTAGCGCTGGGCGATATGGCCAAAAATCCATATCAAGTTAAATTCATTGAATTATCTCGATAACAATACATTTAACGATATACGTTTATAACAATGTGTTCCACAGTTATTATTATTTTTTATTACCCTTAAAACTGCTACTACTACTTTGAATGTTGTAGCTATCAATTGTCCCATAAACAACAACCCATATTAGCAAACTTATTTCATTTCATACTTCCCATTTCTCTAGTAGGACCCTATAGGTTATTTATGTAATGACCCATATCAGCAAAATGTTCACGATAAGTGGTCGGTGTCGATCATTTTCAGTTTATCGTCCCAGCTCTAGTGTCAGTATAGGATAACAACCTTGCTGTTCTAGGCCATGACAAGAAATACAACCACTCCCTTTAGGAAAGGCTAAAAGCATTCCTCTCTATTTTCTTATTTTTATTTATTTAACCTTTATTTAACTAGGCAAGTCAGTTAAGAACAAATTCTTATTTACAATGACGGCCAACCAAAAGGCAAAAGGCCTCCTGCGGGGACAGGGGCTGGGATTAAAAATAAATCAAATATAAATATAGGACAATACACACATCATGACAAGCGAGACAACACTACATAAAGAGAGACCTAAGACAACAACATAGCAAGGCAACAACAGCACAAAGGGCAAGAAGGTAGAGACAACAATACATCACGCAAAGCAGCCACAGCGGTCAGTAAGAGTCCATGATTGAGTCTTTGAATGAAGAAATAAAACTGTCCAGTTTGAGTGTTGGTTGCAGCTTGTTCCAGTCGCTAGCTGCAGCGAACTGAAAAGAGGAACGACCCAGGGATGTGTGTGCTTTGGGGACCTTTAACAGAATGTGACTGGCAGAACGGGTGTTGTATGTGGAGGATGAGGGCTGCAGTAGATATCTCAGATAGGGGGGAGTGAGGCCTAAGAGGGTTTTTATAAATAAGCATCAACCAGTGGGTCTTGTGGGGTATACAGAGATTACCAGTTTACAGAGGAGTATAGAGTGCAGTGATGTGTCCTATAAGGAGCATTGGTGGCAAATCTGATGACCGAATGGTAAGGAACATCTAGCCACTCGAGCACCCTTACCTGCCGATCTATAAATTATGTCTCCGTAATCCAGCATGGGGGAAATCAATAGAAATATGCCATTTAACAGATGCTTTTATCCAAAGCGACTTAGTCATGCATGCATATATTTTACGTATGGTTGGTCCCGGGAATCAAACCCACTACCCTGGCGTCACAAGCACACATGCTCTAAAAAGGGTCACATACTGTCGATTGTATACATAGGATATTTTTGTTACCTAACTCTGTTCTTCTAGGCTACATTAGACCAGGTTAATGTTACAGATAATCCAGGGAAAATCTGTTAATTTGTAAAATATTGCATACTGTAGGCCCCTAGTTTGTTACTAGAGGTCAGATAATGAACCCAAGTATGTGAATTGTGTCAAACTGGGCCTAGGCTACATCCAGGCCCCTTGGTTTCATCCCTTTTGGAGAGTTTTGAAGAACATTCTAGTCATTGATTCTAGTTGATGACATCAGAAAGGACAGCTGCTGATGAATTAAGCCAGTACTGGAAAATCGCTACTCATATCCGTAGGCTTCGTGGTATGTTTATAAAGTAGGCTAGCAGCCTTTTATTTCCTGGTTGGTCATGTTGTGGCGTGTCTGAATCAGGATTATCCCTTCCATTATGGACTCATGCAGTTTCCAGTCCAGAGACATTTAGCCTCATTCTTGTTTAATTCTGATTGATGGGTTGTTATTAAAGTTGCATTAATCAAATCAAATATTATTTATCACATGCTTCGTAAACAACAGGTATAGGACTAACAGTGAAATGCTTACTTACGGGTCCTTTTCCAACAATGCAGAGACAAAGATACTACTTATACTGTGTTTACCTCACAGCTTCATGGGAAACACAGTTTTTGTTAACAGGTCTGGGTGGGGAGAGCGGCGTTGGGTAGAGAGGGGTCTCCTTTCTTGCTTGTAGTCAGTGAGTGGGAAAGGAATAGGATTCTCTTTGGTTCACTGTCCTGCGTTCTGCGCTGGGGCTTTTTCAGGGGTGGCTGCAAGCTTACCAAACATCCAGATAGAAATGGATAGTGTAGAACAGACATTCTCTTGCATGAATAAAATAGGAATAGGAAATCCTATCTGCTCTACATGATTTGTTTCTATGTGCAAGGCTGTGAGCGTTGCAGTCCACTGACTAGTCTCCTGTGATTAAAGTGACAAGCTCCTGGCATCAGTCTGTCTGTTATGTTCTGGGAGGAATGGAGGTAATACCGTAGCGCTCAGCACTAAGGATTAACAGTCACAAGTTCTACTCACCTCTCTCTCTCTCTCTCTCTCTCTCTGAGAGTTTGTTTCAGCAGTTAGGTTATCCTTCATGTTGGCGTCAAACACTCCATGACAATAATGTTCTAAGATTCTTGCTAGAATGTAGACTATGTTAGAACTCTAGGTGCCAACATGGCGAACCATTGGAATCCTAAATCTCAAACGGAGTTGGCCTAACTTTACACTGGCCATGAGTAGGCTATTTCAGTATTTTGGACGCACATTGTTGAGACGTCCTCTTGAGTGATGAAACGCACACACCTATTATCTATCGTCTGGCTGCCTTTGTTTTGTTGTCATGACAACCAGGCTGAATGCAGTGAGGTGTGCAGAGTGTAGTCTGACTCAGCGTAAGCGGGTATTGCTTATGCCCTTTTATAAATCACTGCTAGGTCCCAGGGGGAAGACTGCACTCTTCTTTCGGTAGGTGTATCTCAATCCTGGTCTGGGACACCCACAGGGGATGCAGGCTTTTGTTTGTTTATTTCACATCAATGTAGATGAACGAGAGGAGATTAGAAGAAGTTACTTCAGACTTGAGATGCACCCCATGTCCAGTAAGGGGAGAAACGCCTGTGGTACACTGATATATGGTATAATTATGCAATAATGCTCGAGGGGGTGACACGGCTAAAAGCTGTTCTTATGCAAAACGCAATGTGGAGTGCCACAAACCCCCAAGGTGCCTTATTGCTATTATAAACTGGTTACCAACTTAATTAGAACAGTAAAAATATGTTTTGTCATACCCATGATATACCACGGTTTTCAGCATTCAGGGCTTGAACCACCCAGTTTATAATGTGTGATATACACTGAGTGTACAAAACATTAAGAACACCTTCCTAATATTGACTTGCAACTCAATTCTTCGGGGCATGGACTCTACAAGATTTCGAAAGCGTTCCACAGAGATGCTGGCCCATGTTGACTCCAAGCTTCCCACAGTTGTGTCAAGTAGGCTGGACGTCCTTTGTGTGGTGGAATATTCTTGAAACAAACAGGAAACTGTTGTGTGAAAAACCCAGCAGCGTTGCAGTTCTTGACAGAAACCACTGTGCCTGGCACCTACTACCATACCCCTTTCAAAGGCACTTCAATCTGTCTTGCCCATTCACCCTCTGCATGGCAAACATACACAATCCATGTCTCAATTGTCCCAAGGCTTAAAAATCATTCTTTAACCTGTCTCCTCCCTTTCATCTATATTGATTTAAAGTGGATTAAACAAGTGACATCAATAGGGATCATAGCTTTCACACTCTTGGCATTATCTCAACCAGCTTCATGAGGTAGTCACCTGGAATGCATTTCAATTAACAGGTGTGCCTTGTTAAAAGTTAGTTTGTGGAATTTCTTTCCTTAATGCGTTTGAGACAATCAATTGTGTTGTGACAAGGTAGGGGTGGTATCCAGAAGAGAGCCCTATTTGGTAAAAGACTAAGTCCAAATTATGGCAAGAACAGCTCAAATAAGCAAAGAGAAATGCAATGCTTTTCTTTCATTATTATTATTTTTTTTTATGCATGAATATGATGGCTCACTGTTCGTTGTTGGCATTTCCTGCCTAAGTTTGCCCACTTTGCCAATGAAGTAATGATTGGTAATGACATTAAATGGTTTTGTGATGAATAAGCCATCTGATTCGACGAAAGATGGAGTTGAATTTGTCTTTCTGCCCATAAATTCATTTAAAGTACTCAAAGGTTTTTTCCACCATTCTTTATATTTTTGATCTTGGCTTCATAATACAGTTTCTTCTTCTTTTTGTTGAGTTTAGTCACATCATTTCTCAATTTGCAGTAAGTCAGCCAGTCAGATGTGCAGCCAGATTTATTAGCCACTCCTTTTGCCCCATCTCTTTCAACCATACCGTTTTCAATTCCTCATCAATCCAGGGAGCCTTAACAGTTCCAACAGTCAGTTTCTTAACATGTGTGTGTTTGTCAATAATTGGAAGAAGCAATTTCATAAATTCATCAAGTGCAGCGTCTGGATGGTACTCATTTATCACATCAGACCAAAAAACCTTTTTAACATCATCCACATAAGTCACAGCTAAATCTCTTATACACTATTTTAGGCCCAGCTGTTGGAACTTTGGCTTTCCTGGATATAGCCACTATATTGTAATCACTGCATCCAATGGGTACGGATACAGCTTTAGAACAAAGTTCTACTGTATTATTAAACATGTGATTGATACATGTGGATGATCTTGTTCCTGTAGTGTTTGTAAACATGGAATAGCCTTCGTTTCTCAGAACAAGAATAGACTGACGAGTTTCGGAAGAAAGTGCTTTGTTTCTGGCCATTTTGAGCCTGTAATCGAACCCACAAATGCTGATGCTCCAGATACTCAACTAGTCTAAAGAAGGCCAGTTTTATTGCTTCTTTATTCAGCTCAACAGTTTTCAGCTGTGCTGCATAATTGCAAAAGGATTTTCTAATGATCAATTAGCCTTTTAAAATTATAAACTTGGATTAGCTAACATAATGTGCCATTGGAACACAGGAGTGATGGTTGCTGATAATGGGCCTCTGTACGCCTATATAGATATTCCATTAAATATCAGCCGTTTCCAGCTACAATAGTCATTTACAACATTAACAATGTCTACACTGTATTTCTGATCAATTTGATGTTATTTTAATGGACAAAAAAATGTGCTTTTATTTTAAAAAACAAGGACATTTCTAAGTGACCCCAACTTTAGAACGGTAGTGTGTGTATGTATTCTCCCGAAGGATTCTCAGATCAAAACCGTGTCCTATCCTATCTGAGGAAATGAGAAGCATCACATCTTACAATGAATTTTTTCTGAATTGGGACTTTTAAATAAATTATCTGCCACTGACAGCCATGGTATATCAGACCGTATACCACGGGTACGACAAAACCTTATTTTGTCTGCTCTAATTACGTTGGTAACCAGTTTATAATAGCAATAAAGCCCGAGGGGGTGTGGTATATGGCCAGGGATAAGGGCTGTTCCTATGAATGACGCAACGCAGATACAGCCCTTAGCCGTGGTATATTGGCCATATATCACAAACCCCCGAGGTGCCTTATTGCTATTATAAACTGGTTACCAACGTAATTAGAGCAGACAAAATAAGGTTTTGTCGTACCCGTGGTATACGGTCTGATATACCATGGCTGTCAGCCAATCAGCATTCAGGGCTCGAACCACCCAGTTGTGTCATTTATATGTTATCGATAGATATGGTTTAATGTGTGTGTTATGTTCTGAGGTATGTGTAATGTGTGTTTTTAAGGCTGTCAGGAGAGACCTGAGGAGAGGCCCAGCCACCATGCCACTGTTTGGTAAATCCCACAAGAATCCCGCCGACATCGTCCGGACTCTGAAGGAGAACATGGCCATCCTGGTCAAACAAGACAAGAAAACAGATAAGGTGTGACGCATCTTCATAACACGAGTCCTTACACCACAAATCTTCACTAAACAAATCCTTACAACACAAGTCCTTATAACAGTCCTCACCACACAAACCAGTACTTCCACAAGCAGGTGTTGTGTAACATTGCTGTTGGGGCCTCGGTGTACCTCTTCTATTTGATCCGATCAGTCAGTTGGTGTGGTTATTATTACGGTGCGCCTCTAGCTAACACTGGGCTGTGAAAGTAGCATCGCTGCCTGGCCGTTCCTTCATTGACACCCAGCTGTAAAGGCCCTCTCCACCGCGGGACTGTTAGAGAGGGGCTGTTCAGACAGAACTCCCAGTAACCTGGCTCTGGGCTGGGACTGCTTCAGCTCTAACCAGGCTGCTATCACACACAGCCAGGCTATAGGGATCTCAATACAGTCCACTCCTGTCATATGCAATGCTGATATCCAGAGCAAGTCAATAATAATGTGTCTTATGATTGGGCCTGAGGCTGAGACATAAGTGTCTACAGAGCTGTACCTCCATAGGGAGTCAATTAAATGTCTCCCTCTTGTGGTCAACTCAAGTATAATACCATGGCAGTTTTTTTTTATAAACAGCATAACGTTATTAGCAGAAATACTGTTAGAAGTACATATTGTGCCTGTGTGTTTAACTGGTGTCCCTGTCCCAGGCGTCAGAGGAGGTGTCTAAGTGTCTTGTGGCCATGAAGGAGATACTATATGGGACTGGTGACAAGGAGCCTCACACAGAGACGGTGGCTCAGTTGGCCCAGGAGCTCTACAACAGCGGCCTGCTCATCTCCTTGGTGGAAAACCTGCAAGTCATCGACTTTGAGGTGAGACTGAGCCAAAGCCGGACCATCAGGGTCGTGTTCATTAGGCACCAAACGGAAGAAAACGGTCTGAAACAAGGAGGCTTTCGTTTTTAAACGTTTTCCATTGCATGTCCCCCAGGGGAAGAAGGACGTGTGTCAGATCTTCAACAACATCCTGCGGAGGCAGATCGGCACCCGCAGCCCCACCGTCGAGTACTTCTGCTCTCACCAAGAGGTGCTGTTTGTGCTGCAGAAAGGGTGAGTTTCTCTCTCACACACACACACACACACACACACACACACTCTCTCTTTATGTACCACAGCTGAACATAGCCATTGGTATGATACTCAGTGACGTCTGCGTGTGTCCCTCTTCCTGCAGGTATGAGACCCCTGGGTCGGCGCTGAACTGTGGCATCATGCTGAGGGAGTGTATCAGACACGAGCCACTGGCCAAGCTAGTTCTCCACTCAGAACACTTCCAGGACTTCTTCAATTACGTAGAGATGGAGACCTTCGACATCGCCTCAGACGCTTTCGCCACCTTCAAGGTCAGATTGATTACACAAGATTTGAAAGCGTCTTTGGGTCCCGGAAAAACCTTGTATTAAATCCATATTAATAAGACTAGGATGGGCCCGAGATGATATGCTAATCTTTACATTCCTGTTGTATCTGTCCATGCCCATTTGTTTGAAAGTTGACAAAATGTATGTATCAAAAATGATTAGATGCAGCAGATGATATGCAATATACAATGTTTGTTTTTGTGTGAATTAAAGTGAGCACGTTTCCTCCCCCATTCACAGGACCTGCTCACAAGACACAAGGTCCTGGTGGCTGAATATCTAGAACAGAATTATGACGCAGTAAGTGACATGTTCAACATTCTGCTGTCCTGGGAGCATGTAACCTTTAGCAGATGGACTTCATGGAAAGAAAATGTTTTTTGTTGTTGTACCATCCACCCTCTGCCCTCTCGAACAGAATTCATGAAGGAATGGGTGAATGCATTTACACTGTCACACACTCGTACTCTCATTGCCATTTACCAGATGAATACACTGAAGTGTGTGTATGTATCTGTTTGTAGGGGCTTCCCAGTGAAAAGAGGGCGTGTGTGTGTGTGTGTGTGTGTGTGTGCCGATAAACAAAACATGTTGATTGATGACCCATACTCTACAATGAATGAGTGCATTTATACCACCCTTAACACACTAGCCACATACACTCCAGGCATCTGTGGTCACTGGTTTCCCCTGCTTGCATAAGACCACCTTGTCTGTTGGTTGTAGTGTGGGGCTCAGGGAAGACCCCAGGGGAGAGCAAACAGGCCAGGCTGGAGGCTGCTCTGGTTACAGGCCAGACACTACCCTACACTGGGCCGCACTAGGTTACAGAAGGCTGTCTTTCATGCCAAAGGCCGCTGGAGGCCTATCTCTCTCACACACACACACACACAGGCCCTGATAAGGCCCTTTAAGACCTGACTATATAATAACATCTCTCAAACTTCAATAGACATTCCATCCCATTAACTATCTGAAACACCTATTTCATTCTATGAACATTGTTTTTCCTCCACGTTTTTTATTTTTTATTATTGTGAATTTATTTTGAGCCACTTTTGACTGTTGAGCTGCAGCCACCCCTCAGCCTGTTCCTTTATATCTTTGCAGATCTTTGACCAGTATGAGAAGTTATTACACTCTGATAACTATGTGACAAAGAGACAGTCATTAAAGGTGTGTTCTATTATTCACATTTTACATGGATTGTTTATTGACTAAAACTTTGCATGCTATTATGGTTGATTATCTTGCTTCATAGTAAACATTTGCATACCCTGGTCTTTGTTTGTGTAGTTGTTGGGAGAGCTTCTGTTGGACAGGCATAACTTCACAGTGATGACCCGGTACATCAGCAAGCCTGAGAACCTGAAGCTGATGATGAACCTACTGAGGGACAAGAGCCCCAACATACAATTTGAGGCCTTCCACGTCTTCAAGGTACGACACAAAATCCGTTCCCTGAGCCGTTCATATACAAAGTCTGGCAAGCTGGCCTCCATGTTGGTCCCAAACTTTCCATGGCATTACCATTGGGTTCTTACTGGTTCTTACTAGAATGTAATTGCCGATATCAATGTAATGTACAGAGCTGACAGGCTGACCCCTCCACCCAGGTGTTTGTGGCGAACCCCAACAAGACGCAGCCCATCATAGACATCCTGCTGAAGAACCAGCCCAAACTCATCGACTTCCTTAGCAACTTCCAGAAGGACCGTATGGACGACGAGCAATTCAACGACGAGAAGACCTACCTAATCAAACAGATCCGAGACCTAAAGAAGCCTGCCTCTTAAAACCTTACCCCCATTCGTCCCCAAAGCCCTTCCCCTTAGCTATGACCTTTACCCTAACCTTTACTTTTTATTGTCGACAAAAATACATTGACAATAATGATTCAATTTCAAATATCAAAGACATTATTTTGTCTTTTTCTTGGTTCCTTAAACTTTGCGGAGAATAGTTCTCAATCACAGATTTTCTTTATTTGTTTTTACTTTTAAATGAACCCTTTTATTATTAGTGTGTAGTGTTCCACAACGGGAAGGGGATTTCCTCTCTTGGGGGGAACCAATGGTTAGGGACCTCTAGGTGAATGGCTGAGTGAGCTGTGGAGACCACTGGTCATCACTTTAGTTGCGCAAAGATTTTTTTTTGCAAATGTTCTTCTTTTCATTGCCACTTTCAGGCACGAGCCAGCTAGATAGCTCTGGCTTCTTTCTAATACACTCCTAATCTAACCACAGTACAACTGAAGTATCCACAATCATAGAAGGAATTGCTATTTCTCTATTAGAGGATCTAAATGCTATTCTCAAATGTTCCGATTCTAGAAAATGTAGTAAGTAGTATTCTAGAATACTTCAACAGTGTAAAAACACTAATGCTTCAGTCTCTGTACTGTATCTGTAGAACTCCTCTTCAGACTCACCATCCCTGCTAGTCTTACTCCTGTGGTTGTACTTCCACTAGTTACACTTAAGTTATGTTTCAATGCTGTAGTAGGTCCTCTGACATGACAACTCTAAATTTGTATACGAAGGTTACCAATTGTTTTGATAATTGATTCTCCACAGATGGCTGGTAGCACTTTCTGTATCAATCAACGCTACAGGATCAATTCCTTTTTGGTTTATTTTAAGCTGATGGAGTAGTTTCCTGTTCAACAAGGTTCTATCATGATAAAAAAATATATATATTGTCTTATGGGTTAAAACCAGCTTTTATACACAAGTGAGTGCCATTGTGGGTGACAGAAAGATCCTGATTTTTTTTTCTGTACGAAAGTGATTTCTTTAACTTGTTTTCTTATTTAGATGGTGGAGGGGGATGGTTGGTGGAACACATTAACAGTAGGGAAACATACAGTACACACAGAGGTGCCTTTGTTTTTGTTTTCCTTTTTTTTTTGTATTTTTTTTTTTTTGTATTTTTTTTCTAGGCAGAGCTTAATTCTTATTTAGATAAATATGGTCTGGTTGAACATATGTCGTGATTAAGCAATGAACCTTGAACTCACTATATTTGAGTTGTGCAGTTGAAAGAATATTTTACTTTAAAAACTTGTTGCAGTTCATTGATCGCATCATAAAACTAGGAACCAGGAGGCCAAAACTCAGGACTATGATTGTCCAGGAAAGTTAACCGTTAACATACCAGTAAACTGGATTAGGTGGAAGCATCTTGCTCAGAATTTTTTTTTCATGTAGCTTGTTTTGGGGAAAATCTAAATTAAATAACCTCAGACAAATTGAGCCAATGCATATTTTAATCATGGTGGTTGAGCGTGTAAGTTACGATCACATCTAAATTGAAAATATGAACTAATATGGCTCTTCAATGTAATATTGAATAATAAATGTGATGGACACCATGCCACAGACGAGATTGTTCTTTAAATTGCCAAATACTTTTTTACAATTGGTAGATTGGACTTGACACACAAGGGTTAGTATCCTCAATGCCCTTGTCTTTTTGGTGAAACTCTATCTGGTGCTAACATCCAATCTTGATCTTGTCCACATTTTTAGACCAGTGTAAGACAATGTGTAGACAATAATTAATTGTGAACAGACCTCTGGAAGTAGCTGGGGACAAATTAATTGGTTGGATGAAAGTTCAGTGGGCAGAGCTTAGTGACATGTCAGTGGGTGGAGTCAAGTAAAGACAAGTGTTTCAGGGAGGTGGAGTGCTTGTGGGAGGGTGTTAAACAGGTTGCGACACATGGTGTTGCCAGTTTGAATCCCAATGCGGCTTTTGTTTTCCAACATACTTCAATGTTTTAGTACGTATCTGACATTCTAAAACAACTAAAGGAATGAACAGCTTTATAAATGTACAAAAACAATGGTTCCCTCCCTCCTGCTGGTGCTGTGGACTAGGATAGGGACCAAGGTCACAGGTTCAAGTCTTGCCATGCCAATGACCTTTCTCAAAAGTTTAGTATATTTAGAACCCTAGTCCCTTCCTGTATTAAAATTATGAGATTCCCAATGTTAAGACATATTGATCCCTTGAATCAATGATTTTAGAGGGACTATTAAAATGGTTTGACAATCCAGATCTGTTTACACGTGTAAGATATCAAGATACACTTAGTCCTCGATGACCTCTGGAGGTAGTCAGGAAGAATCACCATCAATAATTGTAATATTCAACACAGGTCTAGAAATGGTCACAATCAGAATATGGACAAGATCAAGGCACAGGACCCATGTTAACACCAGGTATAAACGGGGCTTCGATTGGCATAAACTGTGACGTTGGATTAAAATGATAAGAGACTTAAAAGATTCCGGCTGTATCAGTAGGAACTTGACACCTGAGCCAAAACAGATTTACTTAACCTACTGTACTAAAGTAATATTGACCCTTTTCAACCATGGGATTTCATTTTTTTTTAACAAATCACATTGATGCTAATCTACCACAACACCAATAAAAGAAATACATACATTGTTTTCCTAGTTTGTCATATTTTATATAGTTAGATGCTGATTGTTATCAGTTAAAAGCAGTTTGGCAAAACAGGATGAAACAATTCAAGGATGTAGGAGCAAACCATGTAACAAAAAAACATCAAAGCACAGTTGCATGGGTCTAGAAGTTAGTATCCTTTGAGGCAAAGTGCAATATAGTGGCGGTACCCTGCACTGGCTGGGATGTGACTTGGATTCTTCAAGTCTGGAAGAACTATAGTAAACTTTAAGCTACAATCAACAGTAGCCTTCATAAAACTTTCATTGTAAACTCTTCAGACAAACAATTAGTAAACACACATTTACAGTTCACATATACATACAAGCCTTGCAATTATAATTTTTTAAATATCTACGTATTACCATTTCCTTTGAATATACAGTCAGTCCTTCACCTTGCGTTTACTCCTTGAAACTGTTCATCATTACAGGGGAGTATGAAGAGGCCTTTGAATTTCCAACATTGTTAAAATGCATCCTTCCTTACTTGAAGTAATCACTGATCAATATGCGATTGGATAAATGAAACGTTTCCATTGTCAACAAGAGCCTTGTGACCGTAGCCTGGTGAAACCAGACTGAAAGCTGCAGGTACCATCGTTCAACAAACAGGAGAAAGGTCTGGAGTAGTTGCTGACCGTAACCTCTTATTGGATTGAAGGTCCTGTCCAGCCTGTCTCCCATGCTTCCCCACACATCCATCTGTAATCATAACAACACATGGTCAAGCGTGGGACACATCGGAGAGTCAAATCAGAGACGGTTAGAAGGGCTGATCCGTCGGCCTGCACATTACATTTGTGCGACCGGCAATATAAACTCAGCAAAAAAAGAAACGTCCTCTCACTGCCAACTGTGTTTATTTTCAGCAAACTTAACATGTGCAAATATTTGTATGAGCATAAGATTCGACAACTGAGACATAAACTGAACAAGTTCCACAGACATGTGACTAACAGAAATGGAATAATGTTTCCCTGAACCAGGTGCATTAAGTACTGCAGTGCATCTCCTCATGGACTGCACCAGATTTGCCAGTTATTGCTGTGAGATATTACCCCACTCTTCCACCAAGGCACCTGCAAGTTCCCGGACATTTCTGGGGGGAATGGCCCTAGCCCTCACCCTCTGATCCAACAGGTCCCAGACGCACTCAATGGATTTGAGATCAGGGATCTTCGCTGGCCATGGCAGAACACTGACATTCCTGTCTTGCAGGAAATAACGCACAGAACAAGCAGTATGGCTGGTGGCATTGTCATGCTGGAGGGTCATGTCAGGATGAGCCTGCAGCAAGGGTACCACATGAGGGTGGAGGATTTTCTTCCCTGTAAAGTACAGCATTGAGATTGCCTGCAATGACAACGAGCTCAGTCCGATGATGATGTGACACACCGCCCCAGACCATGACGGACCCTCAACCTCCAAATCGATCCCGCTCCAGAGTACAGGCCTCGGTGTAACACTCATTCCTTCGACGATAAACGCGAATCCGACCATCACCCCTGGTGAGACAAAAACCACGACTCGTCAGTGAAGAGCACTTTTTGCCAGTCCTGTCTGGTCCAGCGACAGTGGGTTTGTGCCCATAGGCGACATTGTTGCCGGTGATGTCTGGTGAGGACCTGCCTTACAACAGGCCTACAAGCCCTCAGTCCAGCCTTTCTCAGCCTATTGCGGACAGTCTGAGCACTGATGGAGGGATTGTGCATTCCTGGTGTAACTCAGGCAGTTGCTCAGGCAGTTGCCATCCTGTACCTGTGTGATGTTCGGATGTACCGATCCTGTGCAGGTGTTGTTACACGTGGTATGCCACTGCGAGGAAGATCAGCTGTCCGTCCTGTCTTCCTATAGTGCTGTCTTAGGCATCTCACAGTACGGACATTACAATTTATTGCACTGACCTAATCTGCAGTCCTCATGCCTCCTTGCAGCATGCCTAAGGCACGTTCACGCAGATGAGCAGGGACCCTGGGCAGCTTTCTTTTGGTGTTTTTCAGTCAGTAGAAAGGCCTCTTTAGTGTCCTAAGTTTTCATAACTGTGACCTTAATTGCCTACCGTCTGTAAGCTGTTAGTGTCTTAACAACCATTCCACAGGTGCATGTTCATTAATTGTTTATGGTTCACTGAACAAGCATGGGAAACAGTGTTTAAACCCTTTACAATGAAGATCTGTGAAGTTATTTGGATTTTTACGAATTATCTTTGAAAGACAGGGTCCTGAAAAAGGGACGTTTCTTTTTTTGCTGAGTTTATTAGAGAAGAAGAAGACGTGACATCATCCCTCTCTACAAAGTGACAAATGTCATGCTAACTAATGGTACAGAGAAGGACAACTCACTGTCTAGATGAAGACCAGCATGTTCAGAGGCTCTCCTGGCCAGAGAGGACTTCTGCCACTGTGATGAAAACATGTAAACACACTAAGAAAATTGCATCTGTAGAAAGCACTATTATGAGTATACCTCAAAAGCCTAACGAGGAAAACACAAGGATAGGTAAAAGCTGATTGGAAAACATCTACGAGGAATCCATCCAGTTTTTTCCCTCATCAGTACAGATGAAGAAAATATGAGAGGAATAGACTACTGAGATGCTGCTACACCCATAGAAAACTATTCATCTGTCAATCAATGTAGGTACTCACAATGAACTTCAGAACTCCTTGGACGCCGTGGAATCTGAGGTAGGAGATGTCTCCCTTGTCTTTGCCGCTGTCCAGGTCAGTGGTGTAGATCTGCTTAATTCCAGCTCCTCGGATCAGAGGGACACACTCATCACACGGACACTTAGTCACAAACAGCATGGGGTTCTCCTCCTCGCGGATCTCGCCACTCCTGGAAACGACAATCAATCACATTTATTTACATCATTAAATCCTCATGCCCAGCTACTAATTCTTGCCCCCTGGTCCGACTTCTCGGATGTACCTCCTTGCATCCTCTCTGCCATCTCCGCTGACCTGTAAGGACTGGACAGGTCGAGAGCAAATATACCCATGTACACCTTCCCTGTATTTCCTTCAACTACAGGTGTAGGATCTTAATTTGATCACCATGTTGCAGAACAACTTTCCTGCAATGCAGGTAATGTAAAATGTGTAGTGTATGTGAGGTTTAAAAAGTCTTCTGAAGTTTGCCAATTCCACTTTAAAATGTCAATACCTCACAAAAAATGTATCAACCCCTACAAAAATGTCCATTAATTATAATCCACATAATTTACATTTCCTGTTTCTGCAATTAAGCTCCTACATCTGTATCCTGTCCTCTCATATCAGTGGAGATGAAGGGAGGATATAAGGGGAGGAAGTCACTTAGGAGTATTAAGATGCAGCCCATGTCTTTCCTCTCCTCCTCCTGACCTGAAGGTGAGTGCGTTCTGCTCAGCGTGGATGATGTAGCGGTACTTCCTCCTCTGGCGGTCCTGCTGTTTGTTGTCCATCTGGGGGTACTCTCCGTACTCTGAGCCCACTGGGTAGGCGTTGTACCCACAACCCACCAGGTACAGCCGCCCCGTGCCATCACAACCACCCTAAAACAGGTGAGCACAGAACACAGTGAATGCCAGTTTGATCTTATTCATTTTTCACATTGAAATCTTTGTTACCAGCCTTTCCACTTTATTTTTGTCATTATATTACAGAGGCAAAATACATAATATTCATGTATAGTTATGAGCTTAGAAAATACAATAATGGTTTACTCACAGATTTCCCTTCTGCCCAAATGACAGCACCAACCCCAACCTTAGGGTCCTCTGCAATAGCAACAAACAAGTAACATTCAGACATGTTTCATCTGTTTAAACCTTCAGACAGGTTGAACCACCCATCACAGCTTGTCCTGTTAGCCTTAAAACATGAACATATAATTAACCCTTTCAAAAAATAAAATGTTGATTTCTTGAGTGATCGGCTGACCAACCAATCAGAGAACTCCTTTTCATAGTAGCTATCGCTAACCACTAATGAAACTAGAATGTCTTTTGGGATACTTTCTGTTCATCGGACACCCGATATCCCTCCAGGGTAACACATCTCTCCAAGAAACGTGCAGTCAACCATGGGATGTCATGACAATAGTCTCTTCTCTCTCCTGCATTTGTTTTAATTGCTTGGAACTCCTTTATGTAATTCCCACAAAATGTGGTGACATGTCACATTTACAAAATTACTTTTGAATGAGTAATCTGGCTAGTATATAGACTACTAAACAGATATTTCAGGTACCTGTTCTGTATGCCAACAGTCTGGCCTGTACGATGCAGTGTCTGGCAATCTCCTGGGACACCCCCTGAGGCTGGGGCAGCCCTGAGGTTGCAGGCTGGGAGTCCTTCCTGTAGAAGCCATGCTGGAGAAGAGGCACACTAGCAGCTACTGAGGCCAGAACCCCGACCAGCTCCCTCATATTCTGACGCAGGTTGGAGAAGTACGGCTCCATGCAGAGGTTCTCCAGACCTGTAGCAAGACAGTGTCAAATCCTCATCTATAAACAGTATGTTTACCATTCATTTAACAGGATCTACACAACAGAAGGTGCGGCACGCGGCCTCTTGAGCAAAGGAGTTTGAACCTCAAACCTACCCATATTGAGGTAGCCAATATAGCCCAAATACAGCTAGCCGGTGAACACAAGCTAGCTAACAAGTATGGTTGAATGATTGTACTACGGACCTATTTTGGTGAGAATGTCACGGTGGCGCTGTTCGTGTGGGATTAGGAACTCTTCGGAGAAAGTGTCCAGGTTCCGTCTCCTCTGCCTCCAGTAGAAGTCCACAGCGTCCAATTCGGGGTCGTCCACCGACACCCTCTCCATGAAGTCACACACCCTGGAGGTCTCCTCCACAAACTGCTGCAGGCCTAGGGCCACGGGCTGCACCACCACACTGATGTGGGGCCGGCTGTTGGACTTCAGCTTCTCGGACGCAATGGCGTCCAGCATGGCCTCCTGGGACATGGAGTCCGTCCCATTAGGCCTGACTGCCAGCAGACTCATCTCAGGGTCACCTGGCCAGAAGGAGATGCGGCTCACCCCAGCTGGAGATGACAGACAAGACTTTACAAGTAAACTCTCTGTGTGAGATATATCTCTCTATCTATCCTCACCATTGATAAGCATCTTGAGGCAGGTAGCGCAGGGTCTCCTAGAGAAGTAGAGGTCTGAGGCAGCCAGCCTGGGCCCGTGTCTGATCACAGCTACCTGCCCCACGTGGAGCTCTGGACCGGAGCAGTGGAGACCCACCACCCTCTGGTCCCGAACCACCACCAGGCCTGTACCCCGCGTCTGACACAGAGAAACAGACAGGAGATAAGGGAGAAAAGTGATGACGCATATCATATAATTGATGATGCTCAATATGGTAATTTATTGCATGTTATCTATAAAAGAATATACGATTTTTTGACACATACACCTGATAGGTGCAGTGAAATGTGTTGTTTTACAGGGTCAGCCATAGTAGTACAGCGCCCCTGGAGCAAATTAGGGTTAAGTGCCTTGCTCAAGGGCACATCAACAGATTATTCACCTTGTTGGCTCGGGTATTCAAACTAGCGACTTTTCGGTTCCTGGCCCAACGCTCTAACAACAATATGCAATGGCCGCTACACAGCGCATTCGGAAAGTATTCAGACCCCTTGAATTTTTCCACATTACAGCCTTATTCTAAAACTATTTTTTAAATAAATGTTCTTCATCAATCTACACACAATACCCCATGATGACAAAGCAAAAGCAGGTTTTTAGAAATATTAACAAATTTATTAAAAATAAAAAACTGAAATATCACATTTACATAAGTATTCAGACCTTTGTAGAAGCACCTTTGGCAGCAATTCTTCTTGGGTATGACGCTACAAGCTTGGCACACCTGTATTCGGGGAGTTTCTCCCATTCTTCTCTGCAGATCCTCTCTTCACCATAGGGATGGTGACAGGTTTCATCCAGACGTGACGCTTGGCATTCAGGCCAAATAATTCAGTCTTGGTTTCACCAGACCAGAAAATCTTGTTTCTCATGGTCTGAGAGTCCTTTAGGTGCTCTGCCAGAGTGACCATCGGGTTCTTGGTCACCTCCCTGACCAAGGCCCTTATCCCCCAATTGCACAGTTTGGCCGAGCGGCCAGCTCTAGGAAGAGTCAAACTTCTTCCATTTAAGAATGATGGAGGCCACTGTGTTCTTGGGGACCTTCAATGCTGCAGAAATGTTTTGGTACCCTTCTCCAGATCTGTGCCTCAACACAATCCTGTCTCTGAGCTCTATTGACTGGCTTCTCTTTGACCTCATTGCTTGGTTTTCGCTCTGACATGCACGGTCAATTGTGGGACCTTATATAGACAGGTGTGTGCTTTTCCAAATCATGTCCAATCAACTGAAATTACCACAGGTAGATTCCAATCAAGTTGTAGAAACATCTAATGGATGATCGATGGAAACAGGATGCACCTGAGCTCAATTTCAAGTGTCATAGCAAAGGGTCTGAATACTTATGTAAATAAGGTATTTCTGTTTTTTATTTTGAATACCTTTGCAAAAATTCTTAGCCTGTTTTTGTTTTGTCCCTATGGGGTATTGTGTGTAGATTGATGAGGGGAAAAGGCTGTAACATAACAAAATTAGGAAAAGGAGAAGGGGTCTG
Organism: Hucho hucho; assembly: GCA_003317085.1. Classification (NCBI taxonomy): domain Eukaryota; kingdom Metazoa; phylum Chordata; class Actinopteri; order Salmoniformes; family Salmonidae; genus Hucho; species Hucho hucho. The sequence continues at coordinate 162,483 of QNTS01001615.1, read as the reverse complement.
AATACATTCTGAATGCACTGTAGGTCAAACTTACAAAGTCATTCTGGTTTATGTCTTCTGGTTCCTCCTTGGGGAAAAGTTCCATCCATAAACTCAGCAGGGTGAAGAGGTTAACCTTGGACAGCCTGGGTCCATGACCTAAAAACACACCATAGAAAAACAGGATTACAAACAGGGAAGGCAAGTGAGTTTTTTGTCCACTAGATCTTTGCTGCTCCCAAGTGATAACACATTGAGCTCAAAGAAATTATTTAGGTTAAAGCAAACATTGGGCAGCTTTTCTCTTTCTCTTCCACTGCAACTCTGGAGCACTGACATAGAATGTATAACTGTTTGCCAGTACATTTATCTTCAAAACATGTGTGTGACTCTGGCATTCATTGCGGAGAACAACCAAACGGATGCTTGATCCAGCAACCCTGCTATTACAGAGCAAGCCCAGCAGGGACGTGCACAGGAATTTTGAGGGGCAGTTGCTCTGACCTGAAAAAAGGGCACCCCTCCCACCCCCCAAAAAAACACAAAAAAAACTCACGGGCTATATGAAAGACTGAGAATAACAGGGTCTTTATTAAAATATATATACACAAAGAAGTAAAACACTGAAATACAGCACTCAATCACCTTAACTACTACTAATAATAACACAGAAAAACATGACTTGAGTCATGAAAATCCCTACATCAATATCCCTATCAATATCCTATCAAGTCACTGATAGGTTTCTCCAAATTTACATACTAAACATGCAAAGCTTCAAAGGAGAAGCCGCCTATTAGGGGCCATTTCAACAAAAATCTTCAGAACTTCTTTCTTGTCGATTCCTATGTCCTTCTCTATGGCCAGCAGGAGGAGGTCAGACAGCCGCTCTTGACCACACTGATTTCTGAGCCTTGATTTGACCAGCTTCAGCTTTGAAAAGGAACGTTCTACCGCTGCAGTGGACACGGGTAGAGTGGCATATATTTTGATTAGTTTGAATAGTGTGGGGAATATGACGTTAGCATTGTTTTCCTTGAATACTTCGAGCATAGACTTGACTGTCCTCTTGGGACACTTGTAAGATGCATGGAAGACTCTCAGCTCTGTTTGAAGGTTGGTCTCTTCCCCCTGAAGTCCATAAAACTCACATAGTGAATGTGCTGTATCAACACCTTGGCCAATATCCTTCCACTGCTCTGGGTCAGTGAGTCTCTGCAGTGACATCACAATGTCCCGAGTCTTCCCTTCCCCGTAAAATCTTCTCTCAAGCTCCTGTCTCAATCTGTCCAGAAAGGTATAGTATGTCCTTCCCCTGTAATATTCCTCCAAGGTCTGGACTGCATCATCTTCTCTTGCTGATTTGGAAGTGTATTTCAGCTTTGCAGGGACTTTTCTTTGTCTACCTGGAATATTTGTGGGAATGCTTATGTCATTTTCCTCTGCAATTGTTGTGGCAGTGTTGTATATTTGTGAGAATTGGTTGTCTCTCCTCAGTTCCACTACTCGCTTCAAGACACCATCTAACACAGAGTAAGCAGCAGCCAAGTCCAGGTCATCCTGCTGGAGTACTTTTGAGGCAACTGATGTCTCCATGAACACTGGCGTTGCTATTTCAAGACACAGCAAAAATTCAAAATCTATGCTGCTCAACAGCATTTTAGCTTCTCCTGCAGCCAGATCGGGGGGGTCACACTCTCTCAGATCTCTCAAGTACTGTAGGGCAGCAGGGAGGACCTTCCTAATTGTCTTTAAAGCATCTTCCCTGCAGCTCCACCGGGTGTCTGAAAGCCTCTGTAGTTCAAGGACACGTTGGTCTGGATTCATGGCTTTTTGAGTATCCACAAATGCAGCATGGCGCTTTGTAGAGTTGGCAATGAATGTGTACAGCCTCTCAACGACTGTGAAGAAATCCACNCGACGGGACAGTAGCGGAGAAGGTGGAAAGTTTTAAGTTCTTCGGCGTACACATCACGGACAAACTGAAATGGTCCACCCACACAGACAGTGTGATGAAGAAGGCGCAACAGCGCCTCTTCAACCTCAGGAGGCTGAAGAAATTTGGCTTGTCACCAAAAACACTCACAAACTTCTACAGATGCACAATTGACAGCATCCTGTCGGGCTGTATCACCGCCTGGTACGGCAACTGCTCCGCCCACAACCGTAAGGCTGTCCAGAGGGTAGTGCGAACTGCACAACGCATCACTGGGGATAAACTACCTGCCCTCCAGGACACCTACACCACCCGATGTCACAGGAAGGCCAAAAAGATCATCAAGGACAACAACCACCCGAGCTACTGCCTGTTCACCCCGCTATCATCCAGAAGGCGAGGTCAGTACAGGTGCATCAAAGCTGGGACCGAGAGACTGAAAAACAGCTTCTATCTCAAGGCCATCAGACTGTTAAACAGCCACCACTAACATTGAGTGGCTGCTGCCAACATACTGACTTAAATCTCTAGCCACTTTAAATAATAGAATATTGGATGTAACAAATGTATCACTAGCCACTTTAAACAATTTTGTATATAATGTTTACATATCCGACATTACTCATGTCAAATGTATACACTTGTTCTCTATACCATCTACTGAATCTTGCCTATGCCGTTCAGCCATCAACTCAAATCTCTAGCCACTTTAATAATTAAAAAGTGGATGTAATAAATGTATCACTAGCCACTTTAAACGATGCCATTTATATAATGTTTACATATCCTACACTACTCATCTACTACTCTACTATACTATATACCATCTACTGCATCTTGCCTACGCCGGTCAGCCATCGCTCATCCATATATTTATATGTACATACTCGTATTCAATCCTTTACACTTGTGTGTATAAAGTAGTTGTTGTGAAATTGTTAGATTACTTGTTAGATACTACTGCATGGTCGGAACTAGAAGCACAAGCATTTCGCTACACTCGCATTAACATCTGCTAACCATGTGTATGTGACAAATAAAATTAGATTTGATTTGAAGTTGAAGTTGGCTGTGATTTGATGATAAATTAACAGGCACCGCATTGATTACATGTAACGCAGGACAAGCTAGTTAACCTAGTAATATCATCAACCATGTGTAGTTAACTAGTGATTATGTGAAGATTGATTGTTTTTTATAAGATAAGTTTAATGCTAGCTAGAGACTTACCTTGGCTCCTTGCAGCCACAAGGTCCTTTTGATGCTGCAGTCGCGTAACAGGTGGTCAGCCTGCCACGCAGTCTCCTCGTGGATTGCAATGTAATCGGCGTCCAAAAATGCTGATGACCGATTATGAAAATGTGAAATCGGCCCTAATTAATCGGCCCGACCTCTAATCGACATATCTCCTCTCCAGACTGGTTGACTGTAAACTCACATATGAATCCTGTGAGACTCTGGCCTCAGTTCTGCAGACACCAAACTCCCCCCTGAGAGAACTGGACCTCAGCTACAATAACCTGGAAGACAGAGGAGTGAAGCTGCTCTGTGTTGGACTAACCAGTCCACTCTGCAACATACAGACACTAGTGTGAGTTAAATATCTTCAGTATCCACTGTCTTTATAGTGTTTATATATTTGTAGTAATTATGTATTATTATGTTTTTAACATTATTTGAACATCTTGGTAAGTATGTAGAAACATTCATAAAATGTGATAAATATATTAAACTAAGGTTAAATATATTGAGTGAGTTAGTATGTGTTTTTAGAAAAATATATAAACTATTGGAACCAAGACTTAAAAATAACTGATATTGGCACAAGATGCAGGGAATGTTGGAACATAACTAACTAAATTACAGTTAGCAAAAATGTACTATTAATCCAGGATAAACTAATGTATAGAATTTATTAAACGAGACAATAT
>QNTS01001615.1:109268-156697 GCA_003317085.1 Hucho hucho | reverse complement strand
TTGAATTTGAATTTGATACTATGACGTCTTTATTTTTAATATGCCTCAACGCTCATTATTCAGTGAGAGCAGCAATATTATATCGAACAGTAAAAACATTCGCAGCATTCTCTGTCAAGCTGTCAACTCGCCAGTGACTGACAGTGCAGTAGTCTCACCTTGTACTTTGGTGTCGGTTTGTGTACTGGCTTCTCTTACATCGCGATATCCGTTACAGTTGCATGAAGCGGCACAGGTTGGTTTCAAATATTGGTTCGACTGTACAGTATCCGTCGTTGCCATTCAATCAATTGAATGTAAAATGTAGCAAAGGTCTCCAGACAAGGCAAATACGTATGATGATTTGATGTTGTAGATTTCTGAACAGCTAAGCTAGGCTTCTTCCTATATCTTCTGACGTGGAACAAATAGGCGGAGCTTGTCTTGCACCCAACCCCCAGAACTGTCAAACGCAGTGTGTTTGTTGTAAATGTTCTGCATTCTTGGTTGCAATTAAAAAACACGATTTGTCAGATTACATCTGCATTCCATTATTAGTACGTCATTTCATTCGTGACGTGACAATCTTAAGCAATAAGGCCTGTGGAGGTGTGGTATATTGGACATATACCACACCTACACAGGCCTTATTACTTAAGATGATCACGTCACGAATGAAATGACGTACTAATACTGTACAGTTGAACCAATATTTGAAACCACCCTGTGCCACCATACATCACAAACCCCTGAGGTGCCTTGTTGCTATTATATACAGGTTACCAACGTAATTAGAGCAGTAAGAATAAATGTTTTGTCATACCCGTGGTATAGGGTATGATATACCACAGCTGTCAGCCAATCAGCAATCAGGGCTTGACCCACCCAGTTCATAATAAAGAATAATGGTATTCATTAGCCTAGTGTCTCTATTATTTGAGAATGTATGCGATGGCCTGTAGATGGCAGCATAAGGACACGTTTGTAATTATCTGTCATCGCCTCATATGAATGTTCAAAACAAGGATATACAAAGTCATTTCTAATGCATCATCCAGCATTGTATACTAGAATGTAGTTTTGTTTATTTCAAAGTGGTTGCTTCTCATGACTTGCAAGTCAATAAACATGTTGAGAATTGTGGCACCAATAGCAACTGTTTCCATCCTAAATAATTGTAAATATTTCTAAATAAATGTAATTGCAAAAATAAACATAAGCAACAAATTATTTCTGAAAAAATAATCTAAGAATACAATGCATTGAATTTAAATTTCAGTATAAAACACTCGCTTCAAAGTAAATTAGAATGTAGTAATGAACATTAAACCATTAGAACAATATTCAAAGCAGCAGAATGATTGGAAATGCTGGGGTGGCGGGGGTAATCTCAACCAAAGGAATGCAATAAGTAATAGTAAAAAAAATTTATAATATCTATTTTTGTAAGAATAAAAAAGTTCACACAGAGTAACAAGTTGTATATGGTCCAAATGTTTTGTTTTCTGTCTGGTAAAAGAACTGAAGAGTTGAAAATCAAGTTTGTGCTCATTGTTGCATTGCATCACCATGTTAATCTCAAGTCTCAACGTGCCTGAATGAATAAATGACAAGCTCTGCTCCACTTTGTCAGTACATTACAAATCATATCGAAACTAATTTCCTCAAAACATCCACCATCAACCCTGTAAAATATATTTATGGCCAGCTACATCCGACCCTTCCAACAGTAGAGCAAAGTACGCCACTTTAATGCAAAAAAATCTGCAAATCGGGGGGGGGGGTTTGACTGCCTTTCGCCTGCCTCAGCTGTCACCAGACATCGTCAGGCATGTAACAGTGTCCATCTTAAGCTAGATCTATGGTCCTCCAATTAAACTGACGCTAACTGAGCAGTCTGATGCCATTTAGTAGGTTTGTAAACATGCAGTGACAAACAAACTCTGATGTCACTGTTTTGACTGGTAAAGGAACTACCTCCCCACAGCGCCACCTGTCCGTGTGGAATACTATGTGCATAGGCAGGGACTGGCTTTGGCTTCTTTGGCTGTGTAACTGGAGGTGAGCCATAGTCACCAGATGACCTCACCAGATGACCACGCCAGACATCGTCTCAATGCATTAATAATATGGCAATTTAGAGATCCGGTTCAAGCTAGCCGTTTCCATGTTCATACCATTTCTCTCTTTGTCCTTTCTACCAGGGCCAAGTAGTGTCAAGTCAAACCAGTTCATGCTAGCCCTTTCCTCGTCCTTCCTTCGGGGCTGGTTAGTGGTCAGTCAGTTTTTGAAGGCCCCACAGCGGCTGGCTCTGCAGATGAACTCTTTGAGCATGTTGCCATCGATCTGCCAGAAGGCTGCAGTCTGGGTCACCTCTGTCAGGTGGTTCACACAGAACTTGAAGCAGAACTCCTCCAGGTCCTACAGGGAAGCGATCACATCCAGTCACAGTATGAACACGGGTACAGTATACAGCAGGTCAACAACAAGCACCCTTAGTTTTGGGTCAGAAAAGACTGTAAAGTCACCAGGAATTCAGCAAAAAATGGTAATTAAGGTATGAAATGTTTGTTCTTTTCAAATAAAATCTCTTTCGGGGCTTAGTTGTATCCAATTTGTAGGGTACAACTTATTATAATTATGTTCCGGCACCCCGACCATCCGCTACGCATCAAAAATTGGCCCGTGGCTGAATCTAGTTGCCTACCCCTGGTATACAGTACCTAAATGGTATACGAGGACATCTGACTAATATGTCCATAATGACACGGCTAACATCTCTCGTATAAGCCAGCCTCAAGAAGCTTGTGGTAACCAGTAAGCATCTGAGCAGTTAACCCTTAGTAGTGACCCTCTGTCACAGTGTGTCTCACCTCAGCGTCGTATCGCACGGCGGCAGAGAGCAGAGAGAAGGCGTTCTCCACGGTGATGCCTCTCTTGATGATGTGTTGACACAGACGTTTCAGACGGTTCTCACAGTAGGACGTGGCCAGGTCCAACAGGCCTGAAACAGAGACACCGTTCGTACACACAGCGGCTTTCCTACAGATGGACCTTAACTCAATAAAGTCATTTGTTTTGAGTCTGGGGCCCCGTGTGGATCCTAAACAGGATTCCTGGTTCAGTCCAACTCACCGATGGCGTCCTCTGGGGGCAGGTCTACGTTGTCAGTGTAGAGGAACTCTAAGAAGGAGCGGTAGACGGGGTAGGAGAACTGGTCGATCTCAATCACCTCCTTCATGTCCTCTGTCCAGTGGGACTGGAACATGGAGCGGAAGTGTTCACACCTGACAGAAACAATGATGGACATGTTATGTTGTCGTGTTATGTCTATAGACAGGTATTATTGGACCTGGTTGGTCCTATTGCAAAGGCTAAAACTAGAAAAGTTACATTTCTTAAAGAAAATGTGTGTTCTTGCTTCAGCAGTATAAAAAAATATATTTTTTTAAAACTAAAATTCACATACCGGATCTTGAGCACGGCCTTGTGTACGTGGATGTATTTCCCGTCCACGCTGAACTTGAGGTCGGCCGTCTCAGGGCTGTCAAACTCTTTCCTCAGAGACTGGGCCACAGTCAGGAAGTCATCATGCTCTACGACAGAAAACAACACCTTAGCTGGGAATCATGGTGTGTGTGTGTGTGAGAGAGTGAGTGTGAGTGTGAGTGTGAGAGTGAGAGAGAGCGAGAGCGAGAGCGAGAGCGAGAGCGGGTTATCGTAGACCATTGGTTAGGGGAACCTTCTACTTAGAGGTCAGAAAAAAAAAAAAAACACAACCAAGTTACATACTGCACCTTTAAATACCATTTAATAATTGATTAAATTTACTCACCCATGGAGAGCAGTCTCCACATGACAGACGGCGTAGCGAAGCAGGCGAAGACGTCGTCAGTGCAGGAGAAGTGTGTGAGGTGTGGCAGCAAGATGGACTGACCCCTACACTGGCCCCACATGTACACCTGGCCGCTCTGGGTCTTACAGGCAGATGTGTGTGTCGAGTGGCACGCCGCGATCTCCACTATCCTGCTGGGGGAGGAGTGTGTTACACACACACACACACACACTCTCTCTCTCTCTCCACCAAGTAACGGTACTCTCCTGTATCTTTTGACCGCTATGAGAAATTCTGTGATTCTTGAGTGCATTGTGTTTCTTTACACGTCTCCCTACTCTGTCTCTCTGTGCCACGCCTCTTCAGTGTTTTCCCTTGTCCTTTTGCTGCCTACGGCGGGCCATTCTCCCTCTCCCCTTAAAGACGAAGACAGGAAACACAAAAAGAGAAGGAAGAATGACAGGACACTGCTAAAGCCGCTGGTGTTCCATGAATTTAACTGGATGGGATATATACTATATGTACTAAAGTATGTGGACACCCCTTCAAATTAGTGGATTTGGCCATTTCAGCCACACGTTGCTGACAGGTGTATAAAATCGAGCACACAGCCACGCAATCTCCACAGACAAACATTGGCTGCAGAATGGCCTTACTGAACACCTCAGTGACTTTCAACCTTGGTACTGTCATAGGACGTCACCTTCCAACAAGTCAGTTCGTCAAATTTCTGCACAGCTAGAGCTGCCCAAGTCAACTGTAAGTGCTGTTATTATTGTGAAGTGGAAACGTCTAGCAGCAACAACGGCTCAGCCGCGATGTGGTAGGCCACATAAGCTCACAGAACGGGACTGCAGAGTGCTGAAGCGTGTAGAGTGTAAAAATCATCTGTCCTCGGTTGCAACACTCACTACCGAGTTTCAAACTGTCCCTGGAAGCAACATCAGCACAATAACGGTTTTTCAGGAGCTTCATGAAATGGGTTTCCATGGCCGAGCAGCCACACACAAACCTAAGATCACCATGTGCAATGCCAAGCGTCAGCTGGAGCGTCATTAGACCCTAGAGCAGTGGAAACACATTCTCTAGAGTGATGAATCACGCTTCACCATCTGGCAGTCAGGTGGACGAATCTGGGTTTGGCGGATGCCAGGAGAAAGCTACCTGCCCCAATGGATAGTGCCAACTGTAAAGTTTGGTGAAGGAGGAATAATGGTCTGGAGCTGTTTTTCATGGTTGGGGCTAGGCCCCTTAGTTCCATTGAAGAGAAATCTTAACACTACAGCATACAATGACATTCTAGACCATTCTGTGCTTCCAACTTTGTGGAAACAGTTTGGGGAAGGCCCTTTCCTGTGTCAGCATGACAATGCCCCCACGCACAAAGCGAGTTCCATACAGAAATGGTTTGTCGAGATCGTTGGGGAAGAACTTGACTGGCCTGCACAGAGCCCTGACCTCAAGCCCATCGAACACCTTTGGGATGAATTGGAACGCAGACTGCGAGCCAGGCCTAATCAGCCAACATCAGTGCCCGACCTCACTAATGCTCGTGGCTGAATAGAAGCAAGTCCCCGCAGCAATGTTCCAACATCTAGTGGAAAGCCTTCCCAGAAGACTGGAGGCTGTTATAGCAGCAAAGGGGGAGGACCAACTCCATATTAATGCCCATGATTTTGGAATTAGATGTTTGATGAGGTGTCCACATACACTACATGACCAAAAGTAACTTATGTCAGAATTTATTTTTCGTAGCAGGTTAGGAGAACTTATCCAACAGGTTAGGAGAATTAGGTTAGGGTTAGCTAAAATGTTATACTTTTGACGTCAATTTTACATAAACTGTATCCCGTCTAGCCATGATCCTATTCCATGGACACAGAAGGTTGCTGGTTTTATTGTGCCCTCTGTCTTGTAGCTTGATCTCAAGGCCAACCTGAGGCTCATTCAAGAGTGTTATGACATGTTACACAACGTTCAGAGATAGAAATGAACATGACAAATGTCCACAATCTATCCGAATTAAATCCCAATAACTGGTTTGCGTGTTTTCAGGGAAAAGTTGCTTGTCAAGTGTCAAAACCATTTGTACCCCAGCCCACAACATAATGGCCCCCTCTCTCCCCTCCATTCTAGTTTTGCTTCATTGTGACAAGGACAATGTAAACTCAGAGAGACAGATTATTCCAGATCTGGTGTGTGAGCCAATGTTTGGACTACGCAGTGTTAAGGTATGGACCCACACTGGATGGAATACAACAGAGAAGACGAAGAGAAAAGAGAACTAACCATGGGTCTCTGAAAGATGACAGTATCAACTGGGGCTTTTAGGGGGTGTTAGCAGCCACCAGAACTACATCTCAATCCTGTGAGTGTGTTCTCTCCCTTACCTCTCCTTCTCAGCCATGATGTGTACAGGACTGAGCTGGTTGCTCTTGTTGCCAGTACCCAGCTGTCCGTAGGTGTTCGCCCCCCAGGCATACAGCAGGCCCTCGTCTGTTAGAGCCAGGGAGTGGGCGTAGCCTGACGCTATCTGGAAGACAAGGCCTTAAGGGTTTTACACAGTGGGAGTGGACAGCAACAAGGGTCTGGGCTCAATTCTGTTTTGCATTAGTTTGAGTTGAAGTAGACATGAGTAGACAATTCCGACAGAGACATACAGGTGGTAGTAGTGTACACTACTGTCCAGTCTTACCTGTAGTACACAGAGACCCTGGAGGGCTGCCAGGCGACAGGGGGTCAGCTGGTTACCGTTGTTGCCCACTCCCAGCTGGCCATTCCCGTTGTAGCCCCAGCCAAACACCTGCAACACACACAGGCCACGGTAGTCAGCAATATCTTCCTTTGTGTATATGGTGCTATATAACATTTTGCTTTGACTTTTACTGGACCAGAAGGAACTATCCAATATAAACCCATCCTTCCCATGGGCTTGGTCTCTCACCTCCCCGTTGTCGAGCACAGCCATGGAGGAGGTCTGTCCACAGGCGATGCCCATCACCACTTTACCTTGCAGGCAGTTGGTCACCCTGCGGGGGATTGGCTGGTTGGCTGTGGCACCTGAACCCACCTGGCCACAGTTGTTGTAACCCCACGCAAACACCTAGCAGATACAATCATATACACACCGACTGTCAACCCTGTGCACACAATCACACCTCGTGACCAGTGATCCTAAGTAACCATGATATTAGGTCATGTTGTAACTATCCCTTTACAGTGCTGAGTAACATATTTCAACACATCCAAGATAGCCCTAAATAGCTACTATTGTAAATCAGCAGTCATTTCTACATCAACTCTTCAATCGTGTGTGAGACCAGGCCAGTGGGCCTGGGTTAGATGCAGCCAGCCTGGACACAGTGAACAGATTGTGTGAGAGACCAGGCCAGTGGGCCTGGGTTAGATGCAGCCAGCCTGGACACAGTGAACTGAGATAATACCTTCCTAACCTGCTGCTGGGACAAACATAAACCACTTAAAGAGACAGACAGCCAAGACAAGTGACCACTGATCAACCCTGGTTAGAAAACCTGAACCTGACAGGGTTCCATAGTCCACTCCACACACTGACAGGCTACACACGACCTCCAACAATACTCCATTCATGTTCACCAAAAGTGTTTTTATTCTCTTGAACATTATGTACCTAGCAGCAGCACTGTAGCAGTAGCATTAAGACGCTGACATCTTGAAACAGGCTTATTTCAGGGTTACAAGTGCATATAAAAGGACTTAAACAAGTATATTTCCCCACTCCTATCCCCTCACCTCTCCATCATGTGTCAGGGCCAAAGAGTGATGGGACCCACAGGCCACTTGTGTTATTTTCTTGTTCTGCAGGTTGGTTGAAACCAGGATGGGTGACACCCCCTGGTTGGTGGTCCCGTTGCCCAGCTGGCTGTATCCATTGTGCCCCCAGGCAAACAACTCTCCCCCTGAGAGACAAACGCACCAAAATAACACAGAGCTTTTTCAGTTAGCTGCACTATGACAATTATGCTGGCTTTTGGCAAAGTTCTAGTAAGGTGCCAACGTTGCCATTTGGTGGTGGTAAAGGTAAGGCAAGGCAAGTGGGCAGCTGTTATAAATGATTTCATATGATTTAAAATGTTTAATGATGACTAAATGAATTATACTTCTAAGATAATGATATAAACAATAACTAACAGTATTTTTATAAAGGGCTTGAATGTGTGTGCTTAAGAAAGTAGGAACCAGAGACAGACAACTTGTGACCACTGTGAAAACTGATAAGAGGAAGGAGGCCTCTCCAACCAGGGAGGGGAAAATACTGTTGGGCTTGTAATAGGACTGTGAAACATGTTGCAGGACAAGATAATAAATGTATGTTTTGGAGTAGACGAGGAGGGACATATGTGACGCTATTTGTATGGACATTTATGACGCTATGTGTGACTATATAAACGAATGTGCATTGTATCTCAGGAGAATTCTCATGAATAAACAATTCTGGACCAATTGCAGATATGGGGTTTTGTCTAAATTCTTTATTGACCAGAGCCTTACAACCTCTGGGAATTATTCAAAACTTGAGTGATAGTTTATGTCAACAATTGAGATAGTAAAATTCTCATGACAGCAGCATACCTTCTGTGGCCAGTAAGACGTGTGGTCCACTGCCATAGCTGAGACTGACCACCTTCTTGCCTCGGAGGAAGTCTAGTTTCTTAGGGACCATGGTGCTCTGACTGTCTCCTGTCCCCAGACAGTTACTGCAGTTCAGCCCAAACACAAACACCTACAGGGAGATCAGAGACAAAGATGAAGAGAAGGCAGGGAGAGGATGCCATTACATGTAATTATAATATTTAATTAACCAAGAAACTCTGTTCTGCACTACATAAAAACTATAAAGTTATTCTATACAATCGAGACACCCCCAGTCTCACCTCATCGTCCTGGGTGATGTAGATGGCTTCGTTGGCTGAGGTTCCGAAGACACAGGCCTGCCTGATGCGGGAGACCTCCTGAGCCCCCAGCAGGGTGAAGAGGGGCCACTTCCCCACGTCCACCATGGCTGGGTACCTCACTCTGGCTCTCCGCGGTGGGGGGGTCGGGGTGAGGACGGGGGGCACAGGGGAGGGAGAAGCAGGGGCTGTGAGGCCACCACTGTCCCCGCTAACACTGTTACAAGACAACCATCAAAGACAGACACGTACAAAACACTGTGTCTTAGTCTAAACCTCAGTAGTGAGGCACCCTGGTTTCAATGAAGGTTATTCCTAAATATGTTAATAATTGCTCAAAGGCTTGTGCAGTAAGTTAGACATGACTTCAGGATCTCTGGATGCTCACGATGATATCGACATGGTTTTAAATAGTTTTGGGCCATTCAGACAACATGCAGATGGAGATGGAATGGCTTCTTTATTTGGCAAGCGTTCCCATCCAGATCTTTTAACTGTCAATACAGTTGGTTAAATAATTGGATGACTAGCTAGGTAGCTAACGAAGTAAGTACTGCAGAGCCAACGCATCTCTGGCCAGGCACTCTGTTGCCCATTGGGATTACAATCGTGAATCTCAGCCACAACAGATGCGACATCCATTAGCCTCCTAGCTGGCAAACAATAGTTCGTTTGCTACCTGTCAGAAGGTAAGCTATCTTGCGACATGGTAACGGTCACCTAACAGTGACTGGTCAAGCTAGCGATGCACTACGTTGAAGGCTGCACCCATGGCAGTCTCCCTTTGCTGTTGACCGTTCGCTGGCTATCTACAAAGCAAGCTAGCCTAGCACCTAGCTGGCTAGATTCAGCGCTGACTAATAGCTAGCAAGCTGTGACGTTACTGTACCTAAAGCATCGCTCCATATCATCAAGAAAACTGAGGAGAGAAACAAGAAAGACACATTTAACCGCTCGACAAATTAATAAACCTACCTAAAGTAAATATGATTTGAAAGGACGATTACCAGAATAAAAGCTGTCACTTCGCTTTTGTCGTCGCTGATGTAAGGATACCAAATGTACCAGGCAGCAGCTTTGAGTTTAGCGATAGTTTTGCTCTCGAGCCCCAGTCCAGATTGTTGGTCCAGATGGACACACTGACGTCATGGGCTGAAAGAAGGTGCGCTTGGTTTAGGTCATCGGCGGACTCCGTGAGCAGAGTCCACAGTTGAGAAGATTTTAGGACACATGCGTCTAGTCTCAGACGATCCCGGAGGTGAAGCCGGATGTGGAGGTCCTGGGCTGGCGGGGTTACACTTGGTCTGCGGTTGTGAGGCCAGTTGGACGCAATTTCTCTAAAATTACGTTGGAGGCTGCTTATGGTAGAGAAATTAACATTCAGTACTCTGGAAACAGCTCTGGTGAACATTAATGCGGTTAGCATGCCAATTTCATGCTTCCTCAACTTGACATCTGTGGAATTTTGTTGTGACAACTGCACATTTTAGTGGCCTTATGGTCCCCTGCACAAGGTGCACCTGGGTAATGATCATGCTGTTTAATCAGCTTCTTGATATGCAACACCTGTCAGCTGGATGGATTATCTTGGCAAAGAAGAAATGCTCACTAATAGGGACGTAAACAAATTTGTGCACAAAACTTGAGGCTTTTTGTACATATGGAAAATTTATGGGATCTTTTCGTTCAACTCATGAAACATGGGACCAACACTACATGTTGTTTATATTTTTGTTCAGTGTAGTTTAAAATCAGGTGTGACAGTTCAAGTCTAGAACAAATAAATGCACATTCGGTCTCCGGTCCCATGATCAGGTTGGTAGAGTACAGGAATAGAATAACCTTTTATCCTCAACTAATGACTTGCTAAAATTGCAATATCATTCGCTAGACACTACCCTAGTTCTATAATTGGCAGGTACTACCTGGAGGGCTGTAAGGTTATGGTGTTCGTGGTGGACAGTAGTGACCGGGCCAGTATAGGGGAAGCTCAGAAGGCTCTGAAGAATGTCCTGTCAGACGACAACATGAAGGGAATACCTCTGATGGTGCTGGCTAACAAGAAGGACCTCCCCAACACCATGAACATCAGAGAGGTGTCCAACGAGCTGGAACTGCCCAGCTACAAAGACCGAGCCTGGCAGATCCAGACATGCAGCGGCCTGAAGGGAATGGGGCTCCAGCAAGCCTTCCTCTCTGTGGCCAAACATCAAGAAGAGCTTGAGGAGACACGTCATTGGAGATTTCACTGTGTGAGAGACACTTGACAAGTCGGAGATAATGACTATATAGTCCACTACCTTCAACTAGAACAATATGAAAGTACCTCAGAAGTAGTGCACTAAAGGGAATAGGGTGCCATTTGAAATGCTGATTATAATGGAACAATGATTGTGGAAGAGCCAGGATTCTCAATCCAATTATGAACTAAGCTCATGATCCATATTTGGGAATTTTGATTGTGCTATCAACACAGTTGAGATTTAACACTTGACATCACAGTTAAATGTGCCTGCTCCTAAGGGAGACTGGAGAGTAGTGTTACTGTGGAGATGCGGGGAAGGATAGCTAGGGAAACAAATATTTGTTTGCAGATACATAACTTTTTATATTAATGATAGCATATTTTTAGTTTGTTAAACCTAATGTAAATGTCTGTCTGCTATGGCATATTATTATTTGTGTGTAGCCAGGCTTTTCTGTGTAGTGGGCGTGCTAATGCCTATTATGTACATACAAAATAATGTCTATTTCGGCTTCTTTGGGGCTTGGTAGGAGGGGTGAAGTCGTTTGAGTGACAGCCATGATTCCACAGCAGCAGTCCAGGCACCACCACCCACACCCCATTGAAGAAGACCAGGTAGAACCATAAGTAGAGCCAGTGGTCTGTGTTGAGGTTGGGGCTGCCTGCCAGCCCGTCTGGACAGAAGGTCATCCAGCCTCCGTACAACTCATACACACAACGTGATCTGGACAAAGTGCCTGAAAACAAACAGACATGGAGAACTATTTACCCAGGGGGCCAAACTGTGCAACAGCAAGACAAGCTAAAAACACATGTTGACCGTTGAGATTCAAACAAACAATGACAAGTTTACTTAGGCTGATAACCAACTTGCGCCCAGGCCATATTTTCCATGTACAGTGCATTAGGAAAGTATTCAGACCCCTTGACTTTACAGCCATATTCTAAAATTGATTAAATTGGGGGTTTACTCAGCAATCTACACACAATACCCAATAATGACAAAGCAAAAACAAGGTTTGACATTTTTGCAAATGTATTCATAAAAACTGAAATATCACATTTACATAAGTATTCAGACACTATACTCAGTACTTTGAAGCACCTTTGGTAGCGATTACAGCCTCGAGTCTTCTTGGATATGCTACAAGCTTGGCACACCTGTTTTTGGGGAGTTTCTCCCATTCTTCTCTGCAGATCCTCAAGATCTGTCAGGTTGGATGGGGAGCGTCACTGCACAGCTATTTTCAGGTCTCTCCAAAGATGTTCGATCGGGTTCAAGTCCGGGCTCTGGCTGGGCCTCTCTGATCGTCTTTAGGTGCCTTTTGGCATACGCCAAGCGGTCTGTCATGTGCCCTTTACTGAGGAGTGGATTCCGTCTGGCTACTCTACCACAAAGGCCTGATTTATGGAGTGCTGCAGAAATGGTTGTCCTCCTGGAAGGTTTGCCCATCTCCACAGAGGAACTCTAGAGCTCTGTCAGAGTGACAAATCAGGTTTTTGGTCACCTCCCTGACCAAGGCCCTTCTCCCCTGATTTCTCAGTTTGGCTGGACGTCCTGATGCCCCGGTTGGACATGACGCTAACAGAGTCACCAGGCGGGATCATTCAATGAAGTTGGAAATCTCACTCATTTGACTTCATTAAAATGGTGGAAGCCCTGAATGGCACTTCCCATCCTAATATATATTCTGGCCACTAGAGGCCTCTATCATTCTCTATGGTCTTGTCCCAACTGGATTCCCTAGTGGTCTCCCCCCTGCCCCACAGTCAGTGTCACGCTGTGAGAACTACATGATTGGCTGTCGGATAAATCTCTCCACTTGTGGGCCCTCCTAAGAGAAAATGAAGGGGGAGCTGAAGTTGGTGAACCAGAGGAAGAGGCGAAGCGAGTGTCGACTCCGACCAAAATCTTTCCGCGTGAAAATAAGCGTTTAAGCAGACCAAGTGAGGAGTTTTTGTATTGGGGGGGGGGGCAATGAGTGTCTAATCTAGTAAAGATAAGTGAATTGCTATTTTGATAGGTGAGGCTTATTTGATCAAATATAAGTTTCATAATACTTAAATTATTAAGAGTGTATTGATGTGTCCTGCACGTGACATTGCGACGATTTTTTTTATCGGGTGTGCCAGTTCACACGCGTATCTGCCCTCACATTGTCTAGAATGTTCCCACCTGACCTCGCCTGCCGCATGCCTTTCGCCATTGCGAAATTGCTAGAGCGGTCAGTCGACCATCTTTCCACGCCGATTGTAGATTAAACCAGGAGGGTCAGGAATCAGAGCCTCGGACAGCAGCTTGGACAGCGATTGACAATAGTATAAATAAAGCATAGTACATTTGACTAGTCAAACCTTTTTATATTGTTTGAATATCGCATTTTACAGTGGTGTAAAGTACTTTAGTTTTTGGTATCTGTACTTCACTATTCATATTGACTACTTTTACCGCACGACATTCCTAAAGAAAAGAATGTACTTCACACTCCATACATTTGTCCTGACACCCAAAAGTACTTGTTTCATTTTGAATGCTTAGCAGGACAGAAAATTGTCAATTTCCCACACTTATCAAGAGAACATCCCTAGTAACCCTTACTGCCTATGATCTGACCGACTCACTAAACAAATGCTTCATTCATAAATTGTCTGAGTATTGGAGTGTGCCCCTGGCTAGCCGTAAACATAAAAAACAAGAAAATGCTGTCTGGTTTGCTTAATATAAGGATTTTGAAATTATTCATACTTTTGATAGTTAAGTACATTTAAAACCCAAATACTTTCACTCAAGTATTATTTTACTGGGTGACTTTCACTTCACTTGAGTCATTTTCTATTAAAGGTATCTTTACTTTTACTCAAGTATGACAATTGGGTACTTCTTCCACCACTGGTGTTGTACATTTGTGCGACTGTCCTTGTCTATCAGTTTTCTTGGTTTTGTAGACCCCAGGAAGAGTAGCTGCTGCTTCTGCAAAAACGAAAATGGGGATCCAAATAAACAGTGTGCATTTGCCATCGTTCTCAGTTTACCTAGTGAAATAAAACAAGCTACCAAAATTAAAAAACAAAAAAGGCAAAATGGATTTCAACTAATTTTCTTTAATATGCACAAGAGTTGAAAGAAACATTATGAGCCACCTTAAAGAGATATGGATTCTAAAATGTATAAAAAGTAAGACAATCAGAGGCCAAAATGCTATCTGTTGCTTTTTCTTTAGTACATGTTCCGTTAGCAAGTAAAAATCTTGCCCAAAAGCATAAGCTTGTATCAGTTTCTGATACAAGACAAATTCCATTCTTTAAAGTGGCTCTCATTCTATGCCTCTAGAATCTAGATCAATGACTGTACACCAGCTAGACTTTGTCCATCAGTTGTGAATGGCTAGTCCAAAAAGGCATGGGCCGCTCCCCTGAAATAATCCCCATTCCTTCTCAGTAGTTAGCAGCCAAAACATAACTACATTAGTCCAAATGTAATTTGTTTTTTTCCGGTCCCTTCACAAATAAATGCTTGAGGGAAATCAAGACAAAAGTCCAGTTCACAAGAGACTTTTCAAATCATGTCATCGATCATGTTACACGTTTAAAAACTCCCTGTTAATCTTTTAACAGTAAATACAATGTTACAGCCTCGCAAAGTGAACCGATCGATGGACGACTAGCAAAATGCAGCTGCTTTGTACAGACTGAACTTCAGACAGTTGGGGAAATACTCTTAAACTGTATAATTAGATGTAGCATATAGAACAAGAGAAATATGGTACAACTGTATGGTCAATGGACCATTGCAATGCAACCATAGCTTTGACTTATTGAAGCAAACATTGCTTTCCACACACAGTAAGCAGAGGGAGGGGTGACTCCGAAGTGTGCATAAGACTGAATAGAAACTGCAGATGTGGAATCTACATAGATGAAATCAGTGTTACATTGTCTTTCTCTGTCCCTCTACCGATATTCTTTCCAAAATATTTCCTCAAAATTCTTGAGTCATTAAATTCAATGTCCGACGATATGTCTCCCCTGCAAGAGGAGATGCGTCTTTTGGAAAAGCCCAGTTGAAGCCTGGTTTTTAAGGCTTATTTGTTGTTGAGGGGTTTCTCTTTCAGAGGATAGAACCTGGTAAGAGGGGCTGATCCAAAACCCAGTTTAGAGGTTCCGAGGAGAGGTGCGTTTGGTTCCAGCTCAACTCCATTCCCCTTCCCCCTCCTCTCAACCCAAAACCCTTCCACCAGCAAGCCATCCATAGATCAATGCTACAAAGTCTTCCTTGTTATTAATTTCAGAATTTCCCTGTTGCATAATTTTTAATATATATATTTTTTGTACTTTAAATCCATTGTTTTTCAGGATGATTTCACAACTAAAAGGAATACTATTATAGTGGTGGGTGGTTGTTGAATTCTGTTCAGTCCACTTGGGTATATGTCCACATTGTGAAGATCCTCTACCCTCTGAGAACGGTTTTGAGAGCATTCATTCTCAGTGTTCTGTTCCAAAAAAAACGATGTAGTTCAATGAGGACTGAATAATTAACAGCCCTTTGATAAGGTCATCAATTAGAATGTTTAACAAAGGACGGCCTAGATGCTGTCCGTACTCCTCAAGAGAGTCAATTAACTCAGAGGTTGAATGTCTTCAGTCGCTGTGTCCAACGTGCTCTGATCCCAGACCATGAGACCAGACTCCAGAAAAGAGCACGCCTTTAAATGACACCATTCCTCTTCTTTGCTGATATGATGATTGGTAGAACAAGATCATTGGTCCATGCACACAGATGACTTCAGTCTCTTCAGGGTGTGTGTGTGTGTATGTGTGAACGTGTCTTGAGTAAGAGGATAATAGCAACTTTTTGGCAACTGCAGGAATGACGGACGAGGCGTGTTGTCTTTCTGGAACATTTAGAAGCATCGCTGTGAGACGCTTGAAAAGAGATGGATAACAATGATCCTTCCTTCCTTCCTTCAGTGCTTGAACAGTTGTTGTTAGTGAGTCAGTGATTGATGTTGGGAAGGAGGTGACTGGAGGGTTCAGAGCAGCTAGAGAGTTAGACCTACTAGGTGGACGTTTGCCTTTAAAACTTGAACTCCTTGGCTTGCAGGTTGGTGGCAGGGTCAAAGTTGAAGGTTCCACCCTGAGTGGCTTCGGGGATCAAGCTGGGATCCTCGTCGATCTAAAAAGAGAGAAGGAAAAGAAGAAATGGATCAGGGTGGTGCCATAGATGAACAAACACAGAGTGGAAACTAGATTCATTGTCACTACAGAAAACATAAGGAACTTTTTCATAATATTTTATATAGAATTATGTAGCAAGGCCTATAGCCGATTCCTCCATCTTACCCCATTGACAGAGGAAGTGGTTGAAAAAGGCCCTGCGTTTCTGTAGCACACATCCTACACCCAGCACAGCACTGTCAGGACAACGCTGGGTTCTAACGGTGTGCAACCTGTAGGGCTTCTGTCAGAGCAGAGGTACTCACATCGTCTCCTGAGAAGTACTGGTCGATGATCTCGAAGGCTAGTTTGTAGATGTCCTCGTTTTCATGCTGCTGAAGGTTCTCGATCTTCTCTAGACCTGATGGGCAGAGAGAAACTAGCATGAAAGTCCATCACAGTGAATCAATCTAGAATGTGTGCTGCACAGTAGCAACACTACACTGTCATACAATGGCAACATGGTGAACTGACACGCAAGCACTCCCCCTCTAACACACACACTGACCTCCACACTCCTCTATGATCTCAGCGATGGTGCTGGCCTCGTCCCCAGCCATGATGAGGACGTTCTTGAGGCCGTCTAGGACCACCTGGACCACCTGGGAGTCCTTCACTGACAGCAGGCTGCAGAACGGAGGAACCACATTCTGCTGCACCAGGTACTCCACCTATAGGGTTGGGTTGAACATAGCAGATCAGCTAATCAGGGCCTTGCTTTGCCTACAGACAGGTAAACTAAACCAGCCAACCAGGACAATACAAAACGCAAAGCTGTATGGATTGGGTATTGATGGAAACAGCCCTGGTAGAACATACCTGATCTTTTCTTCCACTTATTGTCAAGTTGCTGATGGCCCAGGCTGCCTCCTTCTGTGTGCCAAAGTCTCCCTGCAGACAAACAGAGAGAGGTTGTCAGTGGTTAGGGTAGTGTTCCTTACAGATCTCCACAAGGACATAAGGGCTGCATAATGCTTCGTAGGGCTACATAAGGGCTCAGTGACTCACCTTAGCCAGCTGGTGGATGATCATGGGCAGCAGGCCAGCGTCGATGACGGCCTGCACCTGCTGCTGGTTGCCTGCTGTGATGTTGGACAGGAACCACACCGCCTCCTAGTGGGCGGGAGGGATACACACACACACAGGAAGCCATTCAGCTGAGAGAAACCCACAGACACGCACACCATGGACCACATGAGTACGACTGAGACCGTAACACAGAGGTATAGATACTGTTGGAAATAAACGACACTGGGGTCCATCCCATTTCAACGCTACAGGACTTAGTTACAGCAAAACAAACATGTCACCAATAGCATCTAAAAGTGTGCCTGTTACCTTGTTGATCTTCTCCTTGGGGTGTGTGAGCAGGTTGGGGAAGTGCGAGAGGACGTCACAGTTGAGCACCACCTGCGTCTGCTCGTCTGTCCCCGTCACAATGTTCCCCACTGCCCTCAGAGCTGCAGTCTACAGGATGACATCACAGTTGGTTAATGACGTCACCGGAAGTCACACATTCCGTACAGTAAGTTCCAGGTATATTATCCTTCCCACAAGCCTAACCTCAACCATTAGAGGGAAAACTGGAAACTGACCTTAGATCAGAGTAGGGGCGACTTCATCCTACTTAGGGCTGTGGCGGTCATGAAATTTTGTCAGCCGGTGATTGTCAAGCAAATAAACTGTCATTCACACGGTAATTGACCGTTACTTAAACACGTTTAGCATCTCCTGGCTTCCACGCATTGCCTACAAGCCACTGATGCAGACCTTTGGAACATCTAATAAATCCATGTAATATAGCCTACACCTTCACAATAAATCCACTATTTATTTTAGACAGCTCTAAAGAAAATGTAGTCTATTTCAGAAGAACAGAATAGAATACTCGGAGTTGTCTTTATGTTAGGTCCTGACCTGGCTATGCCATATGGCTGTGGGCTACACTAGTTTAGCAGACAAGATTTACTTAGAATTCCGTGGCATTATTTTATAGTATGAAGAATACAATTGAACATAGCTAAATTAAATAAAGGATATTTTCTCCAAACAATTTAAGAAGTTTGCAAATGCGGCTATTCTGTGTTGAGCAGTTTAAAAAAGAAACAGGTCCTCCTATATGTTTAATTTAGTTATTTATACAACTTTAGTTGATACACCAACGTTGGGATATATGTTTTAATTTTTAATACATTAAGGCTGCATGATGCGACTAATGATTAGAAAAAAGTCGCATGAATGGCATGAGCTCGGTTTCTTGTGCAGGCTGCACACCATCAGTCTCTCGTTCACAATTTGACAAGCACTTGTGAATATTCTCAACAGGCCTCAAATTTCCCAGCGGCATCCCCTTGTGTGGCCTTAATCCCCTAAAATAATCTATGCCTTTCGCCGCCAAAGTGGCCGTTGTGCCCCTGGGCTGAATATAATAATTCGAATTCCTTTCTCCCGGCTGCCGTGCTCCGAAGCACCTCACTCACATGGCTCTCTCATATTTAAATTCTTATTAATTAGCCAATGCCTGTCACGTGATCAGGTCCTTCTCCCAGGCATCTCAGCTAAGAAGTAGGCTACAAGTGAAGACAGACACATCAGGACGCCACTGTGCGCTCTTATGTTAGAACTGTCCACATTTAGCCTACTTTTCATCAGCCAACAAGATGAGTAGGCCTAACGAACAGCAAACGCACTAGCCTATGTCAAGCTATTATCCCCCATAGTACAAAAATGTACCTATTCTGTTGGTCAACTTCTCCTTCAGTGAAATAAATAATTACTCTAAACATACTCTGGGACCGTTGCAATAGAGCCCAAATTAACAACCACTCGCATAAAAAAAAAAACATTAAAAAAGCAGATCAGAACGTTTAACTTAATGTTGATAAACTATTAAGCCATTTCATCACATCAGCGCAGCAATGCGCACACAGCAGTAGGCTATAAGTATGAATGTTCCAAAATGCAATCAATTAGCAGGACAACACTGTTCTCAAAGTGACCGTAAATGTGATTATGCATGTAATGCTTTGATATTAAAACGTGCATTTTTGGGTGAAAATGTAATTCCTCAAACTTGAAACTCAAGCGCCACCTATGTATGCCAGTTAGGCACTACAACGGTTGTAAAGCGGATTAATGTGCTACATTTTAAGNGGGGGGGGGGGGGAATTATGCAATCTATGCACTTATATAGCGAATGGAGGACGCGTTTCCCGTGGTTTATTTCATGCCAGCCAGGTAGGCTATACTCCTGTTGTAAAGAGAAGCAATGTGCTTAATATTAGGAAAGTTGAGAAATAAATATAGTAGGCCTAGCATATAGAAAGCTGATGGGATCCTCCTCTTTTTAATAGAAGCCATTACTGTTTTCTCACACAATTGCATAGCCTATTGAAATGTTGCACAACATGAGCTCTCATTGAGTGTTTGATTAGATTTTCAATCACATTTGCATTGATTTCAGGGTGATTCGAGGGACAATAGAGTGCAGAGTACCAGGCAGTTAAGCAAGTTTGGTAGGCTACTAATTACCAGCAGCATCAGAGCTTGAGAAGCTTAGTAACCCTGACTAAACAGTCATGTGGCATTTTGACGGTCACTGTAACAGCCCTAATCCTACTTTCTTAAGGGGAAAGGAAGCAGACATACCTGAACTTTGACCTCTTGGTGGCTGAGCAGGGGGACGAGGAAGGGGACGACCCCCGAGTCAATGACCATCTGGATCTGTTCGTTCCCTCCGTCTGTGAGATAGGACAAGGCCCACACTGTATCCACTAGGATCTGACCACAGAGAGAGGACGGTGTCAGAACTAGGGAATTTCCATAGGAAATGGCAAAGCAACTAGTTTTGCTGTTGTGATAGAACGGTGATACTTACATTTATATCAGTGTGGTATATCAATACACAGAGAGCAGGTAGAATCTGGAAGGAGAGGAGAGAGTCAGGCATAATGAGTGTGGGCGTACAATGAAGCGACTATTGAGCAGATCAACAGACAGGCGCCAGGGTGTTTTCTGTTTCAGCAGGCAGACACCGCAGACCTCCAGGACCGGGCTAGAGGATGGTTGGGAACAGGGAAGCAGAATGCTTGGCAGCACCCACAAAGTCCCAGACCACTTTCCCCTAATCAGAACCCCCATCGTCTGATTGTCCTCAGAGCCAAACACATGGAACACAGCCAGAGCTGTTTGGCAAAGGGTTCAGCTAATATTGACGACCGTTAAGTCTATGTGAAGATCACAATTCAGTGAGATTGGCCTCCCGAGTGGCGTAGCAGTCTAAGGCATCACTACAGACCCGGTTCGATTCCAGGCTGTGTCACAACCGGCCGTGACCAGGAGTCCCATAGGGCTGAACACAATTGGCCCAGCGTCGTCCGGGTTAAGGGAGGGTTTGGCCGGGGGGTCTTTACTTGGCTCATCGTGCTAAAGCGACTCGTGGCCGGTTGGGCGCCTGCAGGCTGACTTCGGTTGTCAGTTTATCGGTGTTTCCTCCAACACATTGGTGCAGCTGGCTACCGGGTTAAGCGGGCAGGAAGAAGCGCAGTTTGGCGGGTCATGTTTTGGAGGACGCATGACACGACCTTCGCCTCTCCCGTTGCAGCGATGAGACAAGATCGTAATTGGATATGACAAAATTCAGTTAGATTGAATGACTGTGCTGAGTCTCACACACACACCTCTGCCTGTCTTACCTCCTGTACTGTCTCCATGGGGGGTGGTGGGTCCTTGTTGCGGCAGAGGTTGACGATGACCCAGGTGACGTTGCGGAGGAAGGTGATGGGGATGGAGGGGTTAATGAAGGACAACAGGGGCTTGACCACGCCCAGGGAGATGACGTAATCCCTGCACTGCGGCCCATCGCCTGCAGGGGAACAACACAGGTGTGTCATTGACTGGCATCGGCCAGTGTGTGTGTGTGTATGCATATGTGTGAGCCATCACTCACCGATGATGTTGCCTAGCGCCCACACGGCCTGTTCACATACGTTCTGGTGAGGAGATTGTAGCAGCCGCAGGAATAGAGGCACAGCATCTGGACATGTAGAGAGAAAGGCAGACCCATATGTTAGACAACGTTGCAGACTACAGAGAGAGACAGAGACATAAAAGTTAGACAGAGGTAGAGACATCAGTTAGAGACATTAGTTTGAGAAAGAGACATTAGACAGAGGTAGAGAGAGAGCGCAAGACATTATTTAGACAGAGGTAGAGTGAGGGTCTGGCAGACAAGAGACAGAGAGATGGGGAAGACAGTTGAGAGCAGGTGTTTCTATACCAGGAACCAGATGGATAGATTGGCTCATATAGACAGGTCCATCATGTATGCCTGACCACAGAAGAACTAGAAACTACTTACTAGATTTCACAACAGCTTGAGTCTGTTGTGACGTCCCTGATGCTATGTTGGTCAACGCCCAGGCAGCCTCAAACTGGAGAGAGGGACTGGGGAAGAGGAGAGTAAATGAGGCTAGCTATATGAAGAGACAAACAGAAGCTGTCCCCAGACAACAAAACACAACCAATACACCCATCAACAGCACCTGGCTACTGATCAACAATCCATATTAACCTGCATCACCACTAACCCCCACCTTTGTCTAATTCATTAATATATATATATATATATTTCATATTCAAAAGTGTGGGGTGATTTAGAAATTCACCCCTTTTTTTCTCATAAAAATAACATCAAATTGATCTGAAATACAGTGTTCCAATGGCTCGTTGTGTTAGTGCAAACTGCCTCTAACCAGAATAGAAAGGAGTGGGAGGCCCCGGTGCACAACTGAGCAAGAGGACAGGTACATTAGTGTCTAGTTTGAGAAACAGACGCCTCACGTGTCCTCAACTGGCAGCTTCATTAAAATAGTACCCGCAAAACACCAGTCTCAACGTCAACAGTGAAGAGGCGACTCCGGGTTGCTGGCCTTCTAGGTAGAGTTCCTCTGTCCAGTGTCTGTGTTCTTTTGCCCATCTTCTTTTTATTGGCCAGTCTGAGATATGGCTTTTTCTTTGCAACTCTGCCTAGAAGGCCAGCTTGGGGTCTCCAGCAGCCCTGCGCCACTTCACTGTTGACGTTGAGACCGGTGTTTTGTGGGTACTATTTAATGAAGCTGCCAGTTGAGGACTTGTGCGGCTTCTGATTCTCAAACTAGACACTAATGTACTTGTCCTCTAGCTCAGTTGTGATGGTTGCTGATAATGGGCCTCTGTACGCCGATGTAGATATTCCATTCCAGCTGTTTCCAGCTACAATTATCATTTACAACATTAATAATGTCTAATAATCTCCAGCAGCCCTGCGCCTCTCCAAGCCTGACACCCCAACCCGAACATTAAGCCCCTGCACCCCCTCTCACCCCGCCCCCATCCACCAGTCCCTGTCCAGGGGAGTCCCCCCTAATCGCTCCCCATCCCCACCACTGAAGAGACAGAGCTGTCAGCTGTGGGGCAGCGCTAGTGCAGCAGAGCGGAACACACACTTTCTCTCCTATCGGTCTGTGTGTCTGCAGCCTGCTACAGTGTTCACATCAGCCCAGCCATGCGGAGGAGGGAGGGCACACCAGTAGTCCCAGAGCATGGCAGACAATATAGAGAGAGACAATGGAGAGAGAGAGCAGTCTGACACATACAGGGCTAGTCTACCCACTCATTCCCGCTCCGGTTTTCAGCCTTCTCTCCTTACGCACTTCGCTGACTTTTGAACGGGGGCATCACATAGAATTACCACAAGAGCAATTTACCACCCTCATCTTTCAATTATTCTTCCTGGGCAAAGGTGCCCCATGACCCATACAGTCTCTCCCCCCCATTAAGCAGACTTACTTGTCGTCCCTCTCCAGGCATTTGACCAGGATGGGCAGGATGCCGGACTTAATCAAGTCGTCGATGGGGGGGTTTCTGTCACTGGACAGGAGTTTTCTGGCTGCCTGCACGGCACTGAGCTGGATAAGTCCATTGTCACTGACAGCATTCTGACAGGAAGGAGAGCGAGAACAGGAGGTTAGCGCCAACAGCTCAAGATGTATGTACAGGGTGGACCTTAACAACGCTGACAGAATGCAGGCTTACCTGTAAGATGGCTTCCAGTGTTACATTTTGCTGCAAAACAAAAAAAACAAGAGTTTGGTGAGATTTTCTGTGGCTATGAGTATACATGTTGCAAGGTTAGAGCTAGGAAACATATTCCGGTCATTCCTGAACTTGAAGTCGTAGTGAGAGAGAATGAGGACTGACTCACCCCTTTGAAGTCAGAGTCTACGTCTGAGTCTTCCAGGCTCTCCTCCTGTGGAACGTTCCTCTTCTTCAGAAGGTGCTCATCTCGTTTGTTCTGGAAAAAACATTTAAAGTTTTGAATCCTAGAAGGAATATATGAGTGAATGCTGTTGGAAACATTCACCCACACAGTGAGGGAATAGATTCCCTGCTTGACTCCTACAGGCTAAGACTGCTCCCATAACCCCCCAGTGACGTTAGTGGCAGACAGCACGATGGAGGAATGCATCCATCCCTGCACAGACGGTTCCCTTCTGCAGCACACATACTGCTATGTGAGAGAACTGCTGTGTCACTCATCCTACATTAGTGGTTTGCTCTTCTGTAAGGGTAGGACATGGCTTTTCAGCAGAAAAACGAGGAGTTCTCTCACACTTGTCGTCAAATCATACAGGCCTACTGTACATGTTTCTACAAAACTGCTGGTGAGCTCAGACTTCCTGAAACGCTTCTGCAAGCCGCACTCAGAGGACATGTTGGGGCCAAAGTGCAACAGCCAAGGGCTCAGAGTAGAGCTGGGCGATATGGACAAAAATCCATACCGCCATAAATTGTCTGAATTGATGCAATAACGATAAGTTTGGAACATTGATGTGCACCACAGTTTAAAATGATCCTTTAAACTACTAGTATGATGCTTGTACATTTGCTCAAATCACCCATTTTAGCAAACATATTTGATTTCAAACTTCTCTTTTCTCTAATATAGGCTTCTTATGGTAATGAACGATATCAGTTAAATGCCTGCAATAAGTGATCGGTAAGGTCGGTGTCAATCATTTTCACTGTATCATCTCAGCTCTAGCTCAGAGACATATTCCAGCAGAATGAAGTCCCCCCCCAGATGCTAAGTTCAGTTTGGCACCATCCCCTCTAATAGTCATGGTTCTACCCAGAGAAGCTGCTATACAGTCATACATCCAGAGGAATGGTCACGGTTCTACCCAGAGAAGCTGCTATAGAGTCATACATCCAGAGGAATGGTCACGGTTCTACCCAGAGAAGCTGCTATAGAGTCATACACCCAGAGGAATGGTCACGGTTCTACCCAGAAAAGCTGCTATAGAGTCATACATCCAGAGGAATGGTCACGGTTCTACCCAGAAAAGCTGCTATAGAGTCATACATCCAGAGGAATGGTCACGGTTCTACCCAGAAAAGCTGCTATAGAGTCATACATCCAGAGGAATGGTCACGGTTCTACCCAGAGAAGCTGCTATAGAGTCATACGTCCAAAACAAGGCTGTGTGTCTGATGAACCTACTTGCTGCCCCTGGCCAGAGCTCTGTGCTTCCGCAGGCCAGGAGAGGGGAAACCCTCCCCAAGGCTAAGGGGTAAGAGCAGTCCGGCCTCTCTGACAGGGTGGGAGAGCGATGACCTAAATANAACTCAGAGGATAGTGTGGAGATTTAGCCTTTCTAATTTCAGAGTGGGGAGGAGCATAAATAGGCTAATGGGTTAGTCCATTGGATGCGACTGAACTATAAACAGTCAGTTGAGATGCTCGGCTCACCTTTCTCAGCTCCACTGTCACTTCATTGCGATGTCTTCGCATAGTCTGTAAGAGAGAGAGGAGAACAGTCAGAGATGAGCCTAACTACTGGATCATTAAAAAGACAGCCCATACACTCAAACAAACCACATGCAATGTTAGTCCATTTGATCTGGCTCCGTTTTGTTTACAGACTGGGCTTTAGAATACAAGTGTACTGCTGCATGTTGGCAACAGACGTCAGAGGATCATGTTAACTTGACTGCCAGTCAGGGCATCCTGGTTCATATTACTAATGCTGTGTAACCTCCCTCATGCAAGCAATGATTCTGTTTACGTTTATCCACCGACTCAAAGGTGTGACCCGCTGCTGCTTGCAAAACCCTGCCCCTGATCTGACACCCTAGCTCGAGGCCGGAGTAAAATCTGATGTGGTTCCGTATGTGTTCAAAAAGCTCCGTATGTGTTTGAAACGCTATTGAAGACGGAACACAATGTTATGTCAACACTGCCTTTTGTGGGAACTGTGTTTAGGGAGGAGAGTGAATCAGCCATGAGAGAACGCCTGAGAGTGGCTCAGCTAGCCAGCTGGGAGGAGGTCAGAGACCTCTGAAACTCAACAACGATTGATCAAATCTATGGAATTACAGGCATTTCTCTGGGACACTCATTCCATGCTGGGACAAGAGGGCGACTTCCTGTGAGAGGGAAGACTGCCTCAGCTCATGAACAACACACCAGAGGTCTTCAACCTTTTACATTTGAATACTACTTATTCTGCAGAGCCAATGTTGATTGTGGAGTATCTTGTCATATACGGCAGTCACTGTGACCCTCTGTGGTGGCGTAGGTCAGAACTTGTGAAAGGGGTACATTTTCTGTAACCTACAGCTTTTAACATTCCTTGAAGTCTAAACACAGCCTACATCTCATTGAAGATGCTGTGTGTGTCTCCTCTCTGATGCAGTAAAATTCAGCACCATAGAAGCAGGGTGAGTGTGTGTTGCCCTGGCCTGGGGCACTTCTACAGATCTGATAGGACTGGATAGGTTACTGTGCCTAAAGGATAGGGGCTGTATCTGGACAAGGCCTTTCGTCTCTGACAACAAGTGATCCATCTCGTATTCTTGGCTTAGCTGCTGCAAGCTTGTCAGTGGGGCTAGTGGGTCGTCAGACATGTGCAAGTCACGCTGGCACTTGGCCCCAAAACAACCATGTCGCACTTCTGTTTCCTCTCCGCTCAATATAGCACATACCAGATGGACATTAATCCATCATGCCTTCGTCCGAGATTACGGTGTTTCTAATACATAGGTTTTGTTACCTTTATTGAAGTAGGCAAGTCAGTTAAGAACAAATTCTTATTTACAAAAGACTGCCTACCCCGGCCAAACCCGGACGACGCTGGGCCAATTGTGCACAGCCCTATGGGACTCCAAACACGGCCAGTTGTGATACAGTCTGGATTCGAAGCACGGTCTGAGTGACACCTCTAGCAGTGCCTTAGACCGCTGCGCCACTCGGGAGGTTTAATGAATCAGCATGGTGACAGTAGCATCATTAGCTTTAGTTCCAGATGTGCTATGGTGTTTTTATGGCGCATCTGCTCTAACTCACTGTTTGTCTGTTAAACACCGACCCTCCGGTCACTGGGATATTGAATTGCAAGCTGTTCATTCACGTATGATTTAGCTAACTAACTAGTTAGCTGGGTATATCATTGTAAACTGATTAATAACGCCGAATCTCAACTGTTGCAGCCGTGGAAGTTGAGTTGTGCTAGTTGTTTTGTAACAGTTATGTTAATGTGCATCATCCGCCCATTTTGGCACATACAACTAGCTATAATTAGCTTGTTTGGTTAGCTGGTAAGCGTATCTAGCTCAGTTAAGTTACAGTGACTGACTTGCCAACTCGAAATATCAAATGTCATGCCCATGACCAACATCAAGATAGTTAGTTGTCTGGTGCCTTTTACCAATTATAACTATTACTTTCATTTAGTTTAGTTGATGCCAAAATAGTTCATTTCCAAAAATATGTGTTTCTCACAACCTAGCTAGCTGCTAGCTAACACAGAGTTAGCAACTTTCCTGGCTAGCTAGCAGGCCTTCTTGCGAAAGCCGCGCCCGCTCCGCATGATAAACTTTAGTTAGTTAGTGTGTGTGGATGATATGTCATAATCGGCGACACATTATAGAAAAATACAACTTCAACAAGGACGGACAATGAATACTGCAGCAAAGAACCCGAATTGAGACCTTAGGTAACCCCGAGTGTTCGCTAGCACTCGTTGCTAACGGCGAGTTACCCAGCCAGCTAACGTTAGCCTTAGCTAGATTCTCACCTCGACATCGCGCCCCTTGTTTTTGAAGCTCTTAATTCGGTGGTTATCCAAGTCGGCGTTTTCTGCCATGGCTCTCTGTGTTCGGGGTGTTTAGCTAGTCCTGCGCTTGAAGCTCCGGTGGGAAAAGAGAGAACGTACTGGCCAGACGGGCTACACCGCGATGGGATAATCTCGTCAAGGAGGAGCCACGGACGTCCGTCAGATGGGGGAGGAGGACCTGGTGTAACCGACTTCCTTGCAACATTGTTGCGCAATGTAACTAGTTGATACCCTTCAATTGCTGCAATATATCAGTTGTTTTTTAGCAGGGACGTGCACAGGAATTTTGAGGGGCAGTTGC
Organism: Hucho hucho; assembly: GCA_003317085.1. Lineage (NCBI taxonomy): Eukaryota > Metazoa > Chordata > Actinopteri > Salmoniformes > Salmonidae > Hucho > Hucho hucho. The sequence continues at coordinate 129,033 of QNTS01001615.1, read as the reverse complement.
TCTGACCTGAAAAAAGGGCACCCCTCCCACCCCCCAAAAAAACACAAAAAAAACTCACGGGCTATATGAAAGACTGAGAATAACAGGGTCTTTATTAAAATATATATACACAAAGAAGTAAAACACTGAAATACAGCACTCAATCACCTTAACTACTACTAATAATAACACAGAAAAACATGACTTGAGTCATGAAAATCCCTACATCAATATCCCTATCAATATCCTATCAAGTCACTGATAGGTTTCTCCAAATTTACATACTAAACATGCAAAGCTTCAAAGGAGAAGCCGCCTATTAGGTGCCATTTCAACAAAAATCTTCAGAACTTCTTTCTTGTCGATTCCTATGTCCTTCTCTATGGCCAGCAGGAGGAGGTCAGACAGCCGCTCTTGACCACACTGATTTCTGAGCCTTGATTTGACCAGCTTCAGCTTTGAAAAGGAACGTTCTACCGCTGCAGTGGACACGGGTAGAGTGGCATATATTTTGATTAGTTTGAATAGTGTGGGGAATATGACGTTAGCATTGTTTTCCTTGAATACTTCGAGCATAGACTTGACTGTCCTCTTGGGACACTTGTAAGATGCATGGAAGACTCTCAGCTCTGTTTGAAGGTTGGTCTCTTCCCCCTGAAGTCCATAAAACTCACATAGTGAATGTGCTGTATCAACACCTTGGCCAATATCCTTCCACTGCTCTGGGTCAGTGAGTCTCTGCAGTGACATCACAATGTCCCGAGTCTTCCCTTCCCCGTAAAATCTTCTCTCAAGCTCCTGTCTCAATCTGTCCAGAAAGGTATAGTATGTCCTTCCCCTGTAATATTCCTCCAAGGTCTGGACTGCATCATCTTCTCTTGCTGATTTGGAAGTGTATTTCAGCTTTGCAGGGACTTTTCTTTGTCTACCTGGAATATTTGTGGGAATGCTTATGTCATTTTCCTCTGCAATTGTTGTGGCAGTGTTGTATATTTGTGAGAATTGGTTGTCTCTCCTCAGTTCCACTACTCGCTTCAAGACACCATCTAACACAGAGTAAGCAGCAGCCAAGTCCAGGTCATCCTGCTGGAGTACTTTTGAGGCAACTGATGTCTCCATGAACACTGGCGTTGCTATTTCAAGACACAGCAAAAATTCAAAATCTATGCTGCTCAACAGCATTTTAGCTTCTCCTGCAGCCAGATCGGGGGGGTCACACTCTCTCAGATCTCTCAAGTACTGTAGGGCAGCAGGGAGGACCTTCCTAATTGTCTTTAAAGCATCTTCCCTGCAGCTCCACCGGGTGTCTGAAAGCCTCTGTAGTTCAAGGACACGTTGGTCTGGATTCATGGCTTTTTGAGTATCCACAAATGCAGCATGGCGCTTTGTAGAGTTGGCAATGAATGTGTACAGCCTCTCAACGACTGTGAAGAAATCCACAAAGTGCTTGTTGGATTTTGCACTCTCAACTAAAACGAGATTTAAACAATGTGCATGGCAGTGCACATATAATGCTCTCTCATTTTGTCTCTGAATCCGGGACTGCAGCCCATTGTAGCGTCCACTCATATTGGCAGCTCCATCATATCCCTGTCCACAGACATCTTGAATGTTGAAGTTGTTTTGCTCAAGTAGCTTCATCACTACATTCTCCAGTGCCTCTCCCGTTGTTGATGCCACATCACATAGTTGGACAAAGCGTTCCTTTATAGTCATGTTGTNCCCGACTGAATTGGAAAATGTGATGAAGGTCTGATCGTATTTAAGATTGCTGCTTTGTACATGAGCTGGATCTGTGGGATTAGCCAACCTCAGCAAAAAATCTAAATCTGTTGACTCTGCCCCACTCGTCATCTCAATATCTTCCCTTGCTGATGCTCTCGTCTCCCTCATCTCATCCTCTTGCTCATCTATCATTTCCCTATTTTGCCAGTCTGTCCTGATCTCATCTGGGATTGGCTCTGGCTCTGGCTCTCTGAATGCAGCTGATGCACTGGGCTCATCATCTGTCCAATTACATATTATTGTTATTGCCATTATCATTATTATTTTAATGCCCACTAATGGTATTTATGTTCTGCTCAGGCAAGATCTTTGAAATGACCTCTAAAATATCCTATGCTTTTTTAGATTACAATTATTTAACCCTGGCTGTACTTTCTAGCATGGTCCTCTCATCTCATATTTGGTGATCATCACTTAAGCCTACCTGCCCTATGTGCCTCCTCCTGGTCCACATTTTCCTCACATAGTCTGGAGGCTTGTGACTGCTCCTCCTCATCTTAAATGTGATGTAATTATGAAACATTGCCATTAGTAGGCTAAAATATGAGTCTGATTAATTAATCAATTCGCCTACACAATGTCATGTCATCTTTATCACAGTGCAAAGTCTCTGTCTCACCTGCTGGTTGGCTCTTTCGCAGCCAACCCTGCAGTGATGTGCTGCCCTTTGCTGCCTCCCTGAATTGTCTCTCCCTCTCCTGAATCCGCCTCTTTTCAGTGGGCATCTTGGCTTCAAACAATACCCAAAATAGTGATAGGATTTAGGCATTTAACCATTTTGAATAAAATAAATAATGTGATGCATTACTTCCATCATTCATTCTTCTTGCTAAAACGAAATGTGAGAAACTAACTATCAGCAGACATGTAGCTTAGTTTGCCTAATGCCTACCAAAAAAAGAGTAGCCTAGGCTGCTTGTCTGCAAGCTATCGGTCTGATTATTTAGGCTAAACGTGGCAAACTCAGCCTGGATTTATGAAGATTTTAATTCATTTCATAAAACTTGATGATGACAAACTCACCTTTTCCGACAACGTTGAGTCGTCTCACCCGACAACCGCGACAATCTCCATCTAGGGCCGCTCATGCAGGCTCAGCTCAGGTGCCGGTCGCGTGCAGCGCTGCAGCCAAGTAAACAGAGTTTGCCCTTCCCCTACTGACTTTCACTTTCGGTGCCCGAATGGAAGTGAATGAGACTGCGATTTTTTTTTTATCTAGGCCTACGTGAAATTCTGCATCCATTGTACGATTTATTTATTTATTTTTTCCCTCGGAAGGGCAACGTGAGTCGAGAAGGGCATATGGGCAGTTGCCCGGGCAACCTGAGCAACCCCCCTGTGCACGTTCATTGGAGGCTAAAAAATTTTTAGCCTCCAATGAAGGTACTGTACATTATAACCAAACGACTTGCTAATCAACTATGCTATGGCTGGCTACCTTACGCTGATTGCTTGCTGTTGTTGACAGATATGTTGGATTTGAGCCCAAAGGGAGGACTTCATTAGGAAGAATCAGTGAAGATCAATGCTTCACAAATTAAACAAAAAATGAATTGACTTTACTGTTCATCCACACAAATATAGCTACACTAATATTTGAACAAAAAACGATCAAATCACTGCCACATTTTGTTGTTTAGCATTGCTTTAATTTATTACCTTCAACTAAATAAACATGATCATATTGAACTTATTGAAACTACAGAAACATATGCTCACATTTTACCCCTCCTGTTTTTTCAGATTAGTGCAGATTAAGTGCCACCCACTGTCATTTACTGAACTAAAAGGACAGGAGGGTAGTCTGAATAAAAGAGACAAAACTAAAACAAAAAACCTAATCCCATGTTGAATGAATGTAGATGTAACTTTAGACCAGTGTCTACTGTCAGGAGCCAAACTAACCATCCGGGGGGCCAACCTCACTGCACTCCATTTAGTAACTTTACTACCACTGGCAGTTGCTGAGGGGAGGACAGCTCATAATTATGGCTGGAACGGAATTAATTTAATGGCATAAAACACATGGTAACCATGTGTTTGATGTATTTGATACTATTCCGCTCCAGCCATTACCATGAGCCTGTCCTCCCCAATTAAGGTGTCTCCAACCTCCTGTGTTTTATTACTCAATTTACTCCATTGGGGCTCAATTATCAATCTCAATTTGTGGCTCATATTAGCCCCTGGTGGTAACATTCTGTACTGTCACCAGCCTCTCCAACTGAAGTCATGTGACTGCACTCACCTAGCATGAGATTTGTTTTGTTTACGGTTGGTGTTGCCAGGATATGTTCACTGAATACCACTCCTCTCCTTAGACCCATTCTTGTCTGCAATGATTTAAACTGTCAGTCATCTAAACACGAGTGCCCAGGACTTAATAACATTCAATATTGGAGGTCAAAAATTCACCACTACTCTGTCAACTCTCAGAAGACACCAAGACTCAAGAATAGCTAGGATCCTGGATGGCAAAGACACAGATTTTAAAGTTATCAGTGGACAAGTTTTTGTAGATGGAGTTTATACTTTCTTTAAATACATCCTGGATTATATGAGGACGGGTAAAATCACCTTGCCAGCAGAATTCTCAGACTACATTGGCTTGGCTCAAGAGGCACAGTTCTATGGTTTGTATCCATTGGCACTTTGGGTTGAGAGGAACATCCAGAGTTGAGGTTCTAGAATTGCACTTCTTTGTCCAGGAAACTCACAGATTCTTCAGAATATTCTGCTCCAACAACAAAACTCTGGAGGCTTTGGCGACAAGGATATCCATTTTCATGGAACATCCAAATCTGAATGGGAATTTCCCACACCTGACTCAGAACTCCAGCACACCTCATCCTGTACCGGTCCAGAGACCCTCTCACCACGACATGGTGTTCCACTGTGGGACTGACCAACTAGCCAGGGACGACTTCTCTGCCAGGTAAGGGGAATTTACACTCACCTGTAGGCTATTATACACATCTCAGTGTTTCCCATTGGCCAATTCCTCAAGGGCTCCATACTGTATGATGAGTTTATTAGTCACATGCACAGAGTTGCAGATGTAATTGCAGGGTACAGTGGAAATTCTTAAGCTCCGAGCTCCAACAGTGCAGGTCAAAAAGAGAAGTGAATGAAGCAATACAAATAATAATTAAAATATACATATATTTACAACTGTAACACCAATACATGTCCATTGGGGGGTGGGGGCAGGTAGAATGTCCCTGAGGGATTGTCCATTGGGGGAGCAGCAGGGGGGAAGTGAGAAGTCCGGGGGGCAGGAGGGGGACTGGGGGAGCAGGTAGCTGCCTAGTGTATAGGCACTCGCCTGTGTAATGTTAGGGGAAACACTGGATCTGTAATAACTCTTGTATGTTTATTCAAAGCACTATATTATGCACAGTTTTTAAAGACCAAATTTGCTTTGTTTTACTCTTACTGGTTGTAACTATTGACCCGGACGACAGAAAGCTTCTTAACAGCACCAACGTCCTGGGCCTGCTGGTAGACACCCTTCTGAAGGATGGGTTCCGCCTGATCGGCACAAGGACAGTTTCCCCAGAGGAAAAGATTGAATGCTACATGTTTGAAAGGAGCAGGAATTCCCAGATCGTTGTACTGAGTGAAACCCCCAGGGCAGAACATCTCAGAAGAGAGGACACACAGAGCCAGCTTGGTGAAGGAAAGAAAAAGAAGTGAACTCAGTGTCAGGGTTCATCTCAAAAGTCTGATGTGGTTCCCTTTCCATGTCCAGTTCTGTAATATCAGTGGACTTCAGACCATTGAGATGGACCCATTCTCTGAGTGTCAGACTGGATGGACCAGCAGAGGGCGACAAAGGATAATAATGTTGAGGGCCATAATGTCAATATGCTTCACCTCACCATTAGTCTCAATTTATACAGTATATTTTATTTGACATCAATTTCCTGTGTCCTAAAGTATATTTCCAAAAGTACAATTCTCTAAATTGAAATAGAATTGAGAATGTATTTGATCAAGAATACAAATAAACATATATATTTTTAACAACTTTTTGTTTAATTCAACCAGGTAGCCTTTAGACTGATGTCGAACGGCAATGCTTTGCTTCAACAGCACCGTCAATACTGGAGGCTTCAGCAGTGGCGAACTCCAATATTTACGTGCTGCTACAGCAAGGCAGCCAGTCACAGAATGGCGGTCACTAGCCTCGGATGTCCAGGCTTCGCTCACGTTGTCACAGACATGCACATAACACCACAGCCATCCTCTTTTGTACCCAGTCTGAACTCTCAAGCCCTTGCCTTAGACATTTATCATAGGTCTGAGAGGATAGGATGGGTGTAAGCACAGGTTGGGCAACTCTGGTCCTGGAGGGCCACGGTGTATGCAGGCTTTTGCTCCGGCACACCTGATTTATACACCGTGGCCCTCCAGGACATAGCCTAGCAGGTGGAACTATTTGTATATTGCTTGCACACTTCCAATCCTTTTTTCCATGTTTCTCCAGGCGTTACTGCAACAGCACAGTACAGCCTGTATCCCTGTATTACCCACAAACCATTCTGTGCTGCTTCAGCACCGCAAGGCCTGACACATCTACACTAACACATTCACACATACCCATCAGCCGGGTATGAAGGATGGCTAGAGTTCTCCTCTATCTGAAACAAGACAAGAAAAGCCAGTGATGTTGGGATAGTATGGTCATGGAACAATAACAGCATGCTGCGTCCTCTGCCATAAGGTATGGGCCTTTATGGCACAAGTGGTAGTATGCACAGGGTCTGTTGTAACAGCTACATAAATCAAATTAGAAACCACTTAGAAAGCTGTTATTCAATGTGCTAATACTTGGTTAATGTCTCTATAGATGTTTTAGGAGTACCCATCAATCATTTTTCTTTTTTTATTGACTAAAAAGTGTTTTGATGCCTTAATTTTTTTAATGACCAGTGGAACATTCCCCATGTATCTACTCATATATAATTTATCCGTAATAATAGATCTTTTGATTAGTTGATGACAATAATTATTGTAGTATTTTTTTCAAAAGACTCAGATTAGATTAAAATTAGTAATTGGGGGTCAAATGAAACACATTTTATAATTTTATATGGTATTTAGACACATTCACATAAATATATAACATTTCACTTCTTTACATCAGGTTTCCCAGTACAACTAAGATAATACCTTTAAAAAAAAGTACAGTTCATACTTTTGAATGCTTATATTCATTTTGAATAATTAGGTTTTGGCCAATATGACATGCCCAAAAAATGTAATCAAAATATTTTTTGTCAACTTGTATTTCCATCTAAATATCAGTTTCAAATCAGAATTTTTTTCAATTACCAGTTCTTTTTTACAATTGAAGAGAGTGTTACATTGAACCCTGCAGCCAGTTACATTTGACCCCGTCAGCAGGGTTAATGTAACATTTAACTTCCGCCACTCTCGTTGAACTGTAAACGTCTGTATGTCCTAGAAACTTAGTTACAGTGTATAATGGTAGATGAGACATGTATGTTGTTTGTATAAAAATATTATTCATCTAACTCAAACAATCTTTTCAGAAATAAGTAAAAGGCAAAAACTGTTAATTTAGCCCCGGTCTACCCTAAGCACCACTATTGATAATACAGAAACGAACAGTTGAGATTGACAAACCCATGCATTGTTGCATTATATAATATAATGTATATATTTTTTTAATAATTTATATTTATTTCTGTCACTTATTACATATTTTCTTAGGCTCTGGCAGTGATAAAACAGCAGTTGATGTGGAGAACTCCGCCGCAACTGAAACGGAAGTCCCGCCTCTTATTGGTTACAGTTGATGATGTAACCCGTTTCTAAATTGATCTAGTTGTTTATGCCTCAAAAGTTGTTTTTCTCCAGTGTCTGAGTCTACTGTCTGTCATTGTTATTGTAAACAGTCGACCCTCCACGTCAAACATTAGTATGTCTCTGTTCATCAAATACAAAAAAGGGAAGTGTACAGGCTATAGTATAATTGTCATTTATGAATTGTAATAATATTTTAAGTAAGGCTATTTCAACCAAGGTATTTATTGAGGAACACACACGGCGATCTTAACAATAACTGCACACACCGACTTGTTGAAAAAAATGTTACAGATCGACTGAGTGAGAATAACGGTAATAACAACTGTCACACCGACTTGACGAAAAAAATGTTATAGACCGACTGAGTGAGAATAAATAAGTCGACATCGTGCTATTTACCTGCGCGTATGACACCTGGAGACGGTAGCCTATAGCCAATGATCCTGTTTAGACTCTTCCCAATGTGCAAAGGAAGCTGCGGAATGAAACAACATAATATTCCAGTGAGTTTAACCAGCCGGTCATCACGCTTCAAGGAAGTTCTATTCTTTTGTTACTACTGTAGTAGCCTATTTATAAGCTACCCATAGCGCTAGTTTTGCGAGGGAGGCGGGGCGATGGAATTTGAATAAAAAAGGGAGATCACTTGACCTCAGCCCACACAAGAGATAATAAACACGAACCAATAGATCAACCCATCCTCCATCGACTTTATATATAGACAGAGCGCGACCACCAACCCCCTATCTCTATAAAACCATAATCGGTGAGCCCTCTTCCAAAGACGTGCGCCTCGGGGAGAGAAGAAGTCTCCTTTCGAAGTTCGGTTAAGTGATGACTATAGTCTTCAGCAGTGGTGTAAAGTACTTAAGTAAAAATACTTAGTCGTTTTTTTCGGTATCTGTACTTTACTATTTATATTTATGGAAACTTTTACTTTTACTTCACTACATTTCTTTAAAAATAATGTACTTTTAACTCCATACATTTTCCCTGACACCCAAAAGTACTCGTTACATTTTGACAAGAATGGTCAAATTCACATAATTACCAAGAGAACATCCCTGGGCATCCTTACTGCCTCTGATCTGGCAGACTCACTAAACACACATGCTGTTGCTTGTAAATTATGTCTGAGAGTTGGAGTGTGCCCTGGCTATCCAATAAAAACATGAAGATTGTGCCGTCTGGTTTGCTTAATATAAGGAAGTCGAAATGATTTATACTTGTACATTAACTTTTGATACTTAAGTACATTTGAGCAATTCCATTTACTTTTGATACTTAAGTATATTTAACACCAAATACTTTTAGACTTTAACTCAAGTAGTATTTTACTGGGTGACTTTCACTTTTACTTGAGTCATTTTCTATTAAGGTATCTAATTGAGTACTTTTTCCACATCTGGTCGTCAGGAGGAGCTGTCAGGCTTTTTCTTTAACTCTGTATTATAAACTATTTGGGACGTAATTTTGCGTGGTTTGATAGGCCTAGGCCCTACAGTGGGGAATTGTATCTCGCGCGTCTACGCCAACTAACACTGGCTCCACTGCATTGCAATGATGATGAAAATATTCCATTCGTTGATAATGTTGTTTTAAAGTTGCTTTATACAATGAAATAGCAGTTGAAAGTGTTGTGGTGGATTTGACATAATCTTTTCAATTTTTAACATTGTTGTCCACATCCTTCTCGTTCCATGTAGCACACATTTTCAATATCATCACTTTGTTTCTCGTTTTCTGTGATCAAAATTGTAAGAGCAAAATTTAGTATTTTGAAGGTGCATGTGTTTAGTCGTAAATTACATACATTTTCACTCTTAATTTCACGCTTAGGTCATTCATCTATTTGAAATAATGTAGTTTAATGTTACATTTTGATGTCAAACTGCTTAGGCTACATGAAATGTAGTACATTTCTAGCTAGTTGATAAATTAAAACAGAATTTGTTTCATTACAGTTTAATTAATGTATACGCTATAGCTATAGGCTGAATGTCTATCTGAAATGAATATACACGAAATAGAAACAATTCGTTTTGGAAAATATTTGCAGTCAGACATAGTAAGGCTACTCAACAAACGATGAAATAAGTTAGCCCAGTCTGATTATCGAAAATAAAAATGTGTTGGAAAACACAACTCTGAAATTGTCGTCTTCCTTTAAATAACAATCAGCGATATTATTTGGAATGCATTATATAGGTTGTAGTCTATGAATGCGTTTAAACCTTGAAATAATGTATGTAACGTATCAAAGGCCTATGTAATGGAAAATTGGTCTTACAAAGGTGTTTTTCATTTATCCAAATCTTCAGTTTTCTTACAATTCAGTCATTGTCTTATACTTAACTTGCAACTACAGCTAAGTAATTGGGCTACATTGTTACCAAAGTACAGTAACAATATGGCATGAGGACAAACTATTGCATCACATTCTCTGATGTGTCTGTGTCGACAAGATGACAGACATGTCCGCTATGGCAACAGAAGACCCACAGTATCTGCAAAAGGCCAACCTCAGAAACAGTTGATGTCCCGTAAGTGTAACAAAACATGACAGTGGATCCTATCAACAAACACAACCTACATTCAATGGTGTTGAAATTTACTCAGTTTACAGGGACAACTGAAAGCCCATGTTTCAGATGAATTGGTAGTGGGGGATCCCCTGTATGAATAAAGTATATACTAAACAAAAATATAAACGCAACATGCAGCAATTTCAAAGATTTTACTGAGTTTCAGTTCATAGAAGGAAATCAGTCAATTGAAGTAAATTCATTAGGCCCTAATCTATGGATTTCACATGACTGGGCAGGGGCGCAGCCATGGGTGGGAGCCAGGTCCACCCACTGGGGAGCCAGGCCCAGCCAATCAGAATGAGTTTTTCCCCACAAACAGACAGAAATACTCCTCAGCACCCCCATCCCCCCTCCTCAGACAATCCCGCAAGTGAAGAAGCCGTATGTGGAGGTCCTGGGCTGGCGTGGTTACACGTGGTAAACAGTTGTGAGGCCGGTTGGATGTACTGCCAAATTCTCTAAAACAACGTTGGTAGAGAAATTAACATTAAATTCTCTGGCTACAGCTCTGGTGGACATTCCTGCAGTCAGCATGATCATGACACAGGTGCACCTTGTGCTGGGGACAACAAAAGGCAACTCTAAAATGTGCGGTTTTGTCACACAACACAATGCCACAGATGTCTCAAGTTTTGAGGGAGCGTGCAATTGGCATACTGTTTAATCATCTTATTTATATGCCACACCTGTCAGGTTAATGGATTATCTTTAGTAAAGGAGAAATGCTCACTAACAGGGACATAAATTAATTTTTACTTTTTCTTTTTTTAATCCCTTTTTCTCCCCAATTTCGTGGTATCCAGGGATCTTTTATTTCAGCTCATGAAAAATGGGACCAACACTTTACATGTTTTGTTTATATTTTTGTTCAGTATAGATTAGTTCATGAAAACTAAAGAAGATAATGAAGCTCATTTCTGTATAAGCAATATCTACATGGCAACTGATGAGGTAAAAATGGCGGACTAAAGTCCATGGAGACAAGACAACACAGGAGCAAAAGGTGTCCTATATCCCCTGTGCACCTCTCAACCCCTCTCTCTGTCTATCTTTATCTTTCTTCATGTCCCATCAGGTTAAATGTTTGTCTGCATTTCTGAGCAATCATTCCACGTGTGCTTGCTTCCTGGCTATTTATAAAGGACTGGTTGCTACCCTCTTCGATTACACTAGTCCCCATCCCTTTCCATACTGAGACCTATCCTCTAGCCATAGACCCCTTCCCATTTAGTGATTTCAGATATGAAGGGGCTGGATAGGTTTAAGCAATATGGTAAGGATTTTATTACAGAGTCTTCTAATGGACTTGGGTAACATCCACCATGTTGTTTACTATCCACTTCCCTCAGATCTACGAACACCATAGGGTGGAACCTTAGATGTAGGATCTTAATTTGAGCCAGTTTTCTACAGCAGGAAAATAATCCTGCAGCATCAGGACATTTGAATTATTATGTGGATTATAATTAATATACATTTTTGTAGGGGTTGATACATCTTTTGGAAGGGAAAATCAAGACTGAAATTTGTGGTGGAAATTACAAACTTCAGAAGACTTTTTAAACCTCAAATACACCACACGTTTTAAATACCCTGCATTGCAGGAAAGTTCTCTTGCAACAGGCTGATCAATTTAAGATCCTACATCTGTAGGGAGAGAAGGTTCTAGAGTTTCTTTTAGGACTGTATCCACCCAGTAGCAGTAGCCCAACCCGTCAATGCAACACAAAACAGGACAGAGAATCCAGATCCAGGGTTGTGATCACCAGATACTACAGCATAAACAAATATGTCCAGAAATAAAGCCAGGACAAGTTGTCATCAGGTCTTAACTCTTGAAGTTTGGGGAATGCCCAGCAAGTACAGTGTGGGGCTGTGAGAGGGAATGCCCAGCAAGTACAGTGTGGGGCTGTGAGAGGGAATGCCCAGCAAGTGCAGTGTGGGGCTGTGAGAGTGAATGCCCAGCAAGTGCAGTGTGGGGCTGTGAGAGGCGATATGGGGAATAACGTGTGCCTGTGTGTTGATACTGAGAACATCGTCAGGTTTTAAAAGTAGTCTTATATCTATGTAGTCCAAACCAAACCTTAGTTTTAATGATGGTTATAAACCTGTAGTTAGTCTCTCAGGTATTCTGTTATGAGTACAATTTTAAGGACCAATTAGGTTAGTTTTTTTAGTACTAGTTTTCTGTTACTTTATGTGGAAATATACGTAAATAAAAACTCTATATAAAACACAAAGATCAGTGGCTTGGGGTCAACATCATTGTATTCCCATTCCTCCCTGTGTGGGAGTGGCTGGTTGATGCAGCATAAGTGTTTCTCCCAAGCAGTTGGTAGGGAAAGACACACACACACACACACACACCGTACAGTGTCTGTAATGACAGCAGCTGCTCCCTGCCTGCATAACCAAGGTGCCGGAGCAAACGACAGCAAATGCCTGAAATTCTGATTTCTCGATTATTCCCTCGTTCAGCCAACGCTCAACCCTGTCGAAGTAATCTGACGCATGGCACAAGTTTGGGCACGTGTTAGTGGCATTAGTCGTGTGTGTGTATGTGTGTGTGTTAGTACATCAAAACCTATGCAACCATACTGTATGTCGGCAGACATCCAAGAAGGATAACATGCCAGAGAGAGAGAGAGTATGTGTGTGTGTGTGAGAGAGAGAGAGAGAGAGAGAGAGAGAGAGAGAAAGAGAGAGAGAGAAAGAGACAGAGACAGAGAGCAATAGAAAGAGAGGGTGAGAGTGTGGTTGAGAATAATAAGAGAGAGAAAAAGCTTCATTGAGAGTGTAAGAGACAGAAAGAGACAGAGTCAGTCTAACATTCTGTTAGCGTGTTCCATTTGCGCCCAGTCCACAGTGCCCCTCTGTCCCCCTATAACCCATGCTCCCTATTAGCATGGTGGTCCTACAGAGGAGAAAGCTGGTTATTCAGAGAGCCAGGCCACAGACAACAGCAGCCGTCACACCAGAACAGGGCTCTGTATAAACAGAGGGGGCCACTGGCCTCTGGAGGGGACTATTGCCACCATCGCGTGACTCTGAACAGTCCAGAGAGGCCCAACAGTCACAATCTGCCCTCAAGGGTGAACCCCAATTTGTATGAATTGAGGAGAAGTATGAATAGTGGCTTGCCTGGTTTCCTGAGAGTCTTTTCCGTTTCTGTTTGGGCTAACTCGTTGTTGAATGTAGAAGCAGTCAGGCAGCCTGGCTAGGTAAAAGTTTACACCGAATATAGACACTTGAAAAGAAAGACAGATAGAGAAAACGAAGAGATAGAAAGAGAGACAGAAAAGAGAGACTGATTGACAGAGGTAGTCTGTGTTGTCTTAAGAGAAATAGGCGCAGAGAGAGGAGAAAGAGAGAGAGAGAGAGAGAGAGAGAGAGAGAAAGAGAGAGATGAAAGCCTACCATCTCTCCTGGCTGCTGTCCAGACAATGATGTCATGTTTAATGACCTCACCATGCAGTGTCATCATCACCCCCCTGTGCACCACTTTAGGTGCACCACAGCCCAGTGTCTGTCTGTTAATCACCGACATTACTGTACTACCACATGTCTCCATTGCCCAACACTGTGTGTAAAGCCCACTACTCTTAATGGCTTCAATGGCATGGCCTATTAACTTGGTGCTAGCTCATTAGCTTGTTTACCCCAAGGCTAGGGAAAGGCAACCATGTGATCAGGGCAGCTTTGAAGTCATTCTATTACAATATCTCTGAAGAGCTACTCACACCATGGATGATGAGTGGATCATTCACTGTACATGGAGGCGTAGGTGGACGCTCTCTCTCCACCTCTCTCTCTCTCTCTGACGCTGGCCCGATGTCTTCATCTTCAGAGAAAGCTAGTAACGCGCCGTGACAGTAGCTGTCTGAGAGGAACTACGAGAGGCCTTCCTTTTTATATTCTCCTAAAAAATTGCGTATTTTTTCTCTCTCACTCTCTATGTCAGCGAGAGAACAAAGGGAGTCTTTATCCTGAGAGTCGGTTAGAGAGTCTGAGAACTCCAAATATAGAAATAGAACCAATAGAGGTGTGCACAGTTCTAAATCCATGTGATTGTTCATTTAAGTGTTTGAAGTAATTTTTTAAATAGCAAATAAACCAAATCCATAGCAATCTTATTATAGCCATATAGCCTACAGCTCAACTAGAAAACAATCCATTTCCACAATACAGCAGTCTGTTGATCTGTGCACCCAGCCTGCTGCTGCTGCTGCTTTCTAGTGGATGATGGAGTAGTAGTAGAAGTTAATTAAAGGACAGGCGTCATTCCCTCCCTCCTTCCCTCACACCGCTCAGTCCCGTGGGCGCCAGGGAAATAACAGGCCTCTCTCTCTCTCTTCGCTGCTCTCAGAGCCCAGGGCCTCGTCTCAATCCTGGAGGTCGCTCCCTTTCCTCCTTTGCCCTCTATCCTCCGTCACTTCCCTTCAAGTAAGTTAGCGATAGGTCCACCTAGCTGCGGCTATATTGCAATTCACCTATTTGGTTTAGCCAGATCTGTGACAAGAAGTGAGCAACGGCAGAGAGCAGAGTGGAGGGGGAACTCTTTGGCATTAAAAGGCAGGCAGCCCTTGGTCGGCTCCATTGGTCGGTGCCCAAAAAAGTGGCAGACAGGCCACAAACTTCCCTAGACAGCCCCGCTTTCCAACCCTCCCCACCGCCCACCCCGCAACAAAAGAGCCAGCATCACCATATTCCTCTGGGATTGGGCGTGTCCAGAGAAGGGAAAAACAATAGTTGAATCTGAGTGCTGTTAAACTCCACATTCACCCTGATTATAATCTCTGGCTTTGCTGTTTGTTTGTTTTCAAACCCACCAAGGTTTACATTAGGAGCTCTGAAGTGTGGAAAATGCCTGCCAAGGCCAAGACATAGCTGAAAGAATAACCCACCAAAACATCCCTGCACGGTTGATGACCTGTCTTCTTGAGATGCATGGCACATCTAAAATACTGCAGTATGCACTGTTTCATGCTTCATTCTGACTAACAGATCAACATGGTTTATTTAAGTGGAAAAGCAACTTTGAATTGATAACCATTCAAATTAATGTCAGATGGAAAAACACACAGATGTAGTTTACTTTACGAAGTCCTCCTCCGGATTGTAAGCTCCCCTTTGGCAGGAGAAAGTCATGATGTCATCACAGGGTATTCCCTTCTTCACTCTACCAAATATAGGTACAGGAAGAATGGCCTACTGTAGTTGTAGGAAAGACTGGAGGGTGGATCCAGTGTGTGTGTGTGTGTGTGTGTGTGTGTGTGTGTGTGTGTGTGTGTGTGTGTGTGTGTGTGTGTGTGTGTGTGTGTGTGTGTGTGTGTGTGTGTGTGTGTGCATTCATAACGATGGGCCCGTGTCTAATGTCGCCTCAACATTCTGCCAAGGAATGAATGGAAAGCGTGAATGGAATGTCTGGTATTCTCTAAATCATCACAGAGGTATTTTCTCTCTCATATCTAAAGACTGGCCTGTTTTTCTGACCCCCAACCTTTACAGTAAATGTTTTGTAGAACTGGCTGTTGTTTGTGGAACTATTTCCATTCGTTTTATTTTGTTTCATGATGGATCAAAGGTATGTGACATGTGACTTGTAGTACTGAACAACATCCTTATTTTGAAAGAACAGAACACATTTCCTTTGATATTTCCTTTGGAAAAACAGGCCAGCATCAATTTGTGACTTACAACCAAAATAATAAATGAATGCTGACGTAAGCCCTCAGTTTCCAAAAGGCTTGGTGAGTTACAGTACATAAAGGTTTCCATGTTTCCTTTCCATGTTTCCTTAGTGAAAATAAAACTTTTAAAAGTTCATATTCTGTTAACTCATACTCAAATAATTTTGTTGACTTGTCCTATACTCGTATTTGTGGCCAAAGCATACATTTGAGAAAAAACACTTCAAAAACTCTACCTCAAACTTCTCAAACAGAACATTTAAAAAATGCTTGCTATTTCCTCATAGAACATGATGTAATGTTGGCTCATTGGCTGAGCCGACCAATCAGTGGTTTACTCACGTAAATATTTTTAATGACCGGTTGTTGGGGTACGCCCACACCATTCAAACACATAAAATCTTTTAACATACTTCATTACAATTGTTTGAAAGGAAAACGATTTCACTCATTTTGCAGTTCATTTTAGGTCATATTTCATAGAAATCTGGAAACACTGGACAGTTACTTTAAGGAGAGAACCTCATCAAAGATGGGCCTTGTTAGATGAACTATCTCATGCTACATTTTACAACCTGCTTCGGTAATTATTGTTTTCAACAAACTCTTCCATGTCTCTTCTTACATAAACTGTTCTCAACCGCAATTACGACTGGCAGCAAACATATCCAAAAAGCCCCAGAGGAGAGCGGCAGGGAGAAATTAGAAACCTAGAATACGACACTGTTAGCAAACAGCCACATATAAAAGAAAATCAGTTCGTGTTCTGGGCCTCTTGGAAGACTTGTTACTGGTTAAGTCTCACGTCACCTAAGAGCAACAGGTCACAATACCCTGTCTGTATATCAGTGGTATGTGTTGTGTTGTGTGTGTGTGCGCATGTGTGTATAAGTGGTTATTGGGGTCTCAGTGAGTCACACTAGCCCGCAATGTCTAATGAGACATGACCCACACATCCTGTCGTTCATTCCAACTGTCTCCGTTTGGGTCGCAGTCTGGGCTCTTTAAGCCTGTATTTCTCCATTCTTTCCTCAACCTCGGAATTCATTACTGACTGTCTTACGTTCCTGACCGCAAGAACGTAAGACAGTCACACAGGAAAACAATCACCTCAGCATTCTGATGAGGTCATTCCCAACAATTACCTGCTCCTGGTGTGATGACACAGAGCCACAAAGCATCTCAGGAATGTCCTCACCCAAATATACTGAACAAAAATGTAAACGCAACATGCAACAATTTAAAAGATTTTACTGAGTTACAGTTCATATGAGGAAATCAGTCAATATAATTTTTTGGGGGCCCTAATCTATGGATTTCACTTGAATACAGATAGGCATCAGTTGGTCACAGATACAGTGAGGGAAAAAAGTATTTGATCCCCTGCTGATTTTGTACGTTTGCCCACTGACAAAGAAATGATCAGTCTATAATTTTAATGGTAGGTTTATTTGAACAGTGAGAGACAGAATAACAACAAAAAAATCCAGAAAAACGCATGTGAAAAATGCTATAAATTGATTTGCATTTTAAATGAGGGAAATAAGTATTTGACCCCCTCTCAATCAGAAAGATTTCTGGCTCCCAGCTGTCTTTTATACAGGTAACGAGCTGAGATTAGGAGCACACTCTTAAAGGGAGTGCTCCTAATCTCAGCTTGTTACCTGTATAAAAGACACCTGTCCACAGAAGCAATCAATCAATAAGATTCCAAACTCTCCACCATGGCCAAGACCAAAGAGCTCTCCAAGGATGTCAGGGACAAGATTGTAGACCTACACAAGGCTGGAATGGGCTACAAGACCATCACCAAGCAGCTTGGTGAGAAGGTGACAACAGTTGGTGCGATTATTCGCAAATGGAAGAAACACAAAAGAACTGTCAATCTCCCTCGGCCTGGGGCTCCATGCAAGATCTCACCTCGTGGAGTNACACCATCCCCACCGTCAAACATGGAGGTGGAAACATTATGCTTTGGGGGTGTTTTTCTGCTAAGGGGACAGGACAACTTCACCGCATCAAAGGGACGATGGACGGGGCCATGTACCGTCAAATCTTGGGTGAGAACCTCCTTCCCTCAGCCAGGGCATTGAAAATGGGTCGTGGATGGGTATTCCAGCATGACAATGACCCAAAACACACGGCCAAGGCAACAAAGGAGTGGCTCAAGAAGAAGCACATTAAGGTCCTGGAGTGGCCTAGCCAGTCTCCAGACCTTAATCCCATAGAAAATCTGTGGAGGGAGCTGAAGGTTCGAGTTGGCGAAGATCTGCAAAGAGGAGTGGGACAAAATACCTCCTGAGATGTGTGCAAACCTGGTGGCCAACTACAAGAAACGTCTGACCTCTGTGATTGCCAACAAGGGTTTTGCCACCAAGTACTAAGTCATGTTTTGCAGAGGGGTCAAATACTTATTTCCCTCATTAAAATGCAAATCAATTGCGTTTTTCTGGATTTTTTTGTTGTTATTCTGTCACTCACTGTTCAAATAAACCTACCATTAAAATTATAGACTGATCATTTCTTTGTCAGTGGGCAAACGTACAAAATCAGCAGGGGATCAAATACTTTTTTCCCTCACTGTACCTTAAAAAAATTGTCCTCAGAATCTGGTCACAAGAGGCACCTGTGTAATGATCATGCTGTTTAATCAGCTTCTTGATATGCCACACCTGTCAGGTGGATGGATTCTCTTGGCAAAGTTTGAGAGAAATAAGCTTTTTGTGCATATGGAACATTTCTGGGATCTTTTATTTCAGCTCATGAAACATGGGACCAACACTTTACATGCTGCGTTTATATTGTTGTTCAGTATATATATGGTATAATTAAGCGTGGTTAGTTAGCACTGTTGTCTGAAGGAGTTTAACTCACCCCTCCCTGGTGTATATACTGTAAATGTCTGAATGAGCATCCTTTGTGACAAACGCACTGGGAGAGAAATTACATTCAGTCTGTGGCAGACAAAGAGAAGGAAGAATGTTTATCTGCTAATATAGGGTAGTACTATTGGTATGATGTCCCAAGCTAGGCTTCATACACATTGACTCAGGTTGACCTAAAAACCATGTGTTTGTGTGTGTGTGTGTGTGTGTGTGTGCATTTGAAGGTTCTTCTGAGGTCTGAGGTTTTAATGGGAATGCCCCTGTAATTCACCCTGATCCCCAGAGTATGAAATGATTCATGAGTCTAAAAACAGCTAATGAGATAAATACCGTCTATCAGTCTGCCTCAGTTTATCCTAACCACTGCACTCTACAGAACAGGGTGACATCATCACGTCTCAGACAGAAAACTGACATTGATCATCTCCCTGGATGGCTGCTCTTTTATTCCCCAGTCATACATTTCAGTTCAACATGGTTTTCAAATCAATATGGGTGTTTTGAAGAAATTCAATGCTTATCAAAACAGAAGATGAGCCATGAGTGTATATTATAGAACTAATGTGATTAATACTGGACCTATACTGTCATAGCATTTGTTCCACTCATTCTATAAGATGACATCACCGCTTTGCAGACTGACTGAGTGATAAGAAAATGTATCATCTCACTGACTTGTGTTAATCTGCTGAATGAGACAATGAGCCCCTCGGGGTGATTGGTATAGACAAGGTTATCAATCACTCTGAGTGAGACAATAAGCCCCTCAGAGTGATTGGTATAGACAAGGTTATCAATCACTCTGAGTGAGACAATAAGCCCCTCAGGGTGATTGGTATAGACAAGGTTATCAATCACTCTGAATGAGACAATAAGCCCCTCAGGGTGATTGGTATAGACAAGGTTATCAATCACTCTGAATGAGACAATAAGCCCCTCAGGGTGATTGGTATAGACAAGGTTATCAATCACTCTGAGTGAGACAATAAGCCCCTCAGGGTGA
>QNTS01001615.1:70751-108808 GCA_003317085.1 Hucho hucho | reverse complement strand
TGAGTGAGACAATAAGCCCCTCAGGGTGATTGGTATAGACAAGGTTATCAATCACTCTGAATGAGACAATAAGCCCCTCAGGGTGATTGGTATAGACAAGGTTATCAATCACTCTGAATGAGACAATAAGCCCCTCAGGGTGATTGGTATAGACAAGGTTATCAATCACTCTGAGTGAGACAATAAGCCCCTCAGGGTGATTGGTATAGACAAGGTTATCAATCACTCTGAGTGAGACAATAAGCCCCTCAGGGTGATTGGTATAGACAAGGTTATCAATCACTCTGATTGGAAAATTGGATCGTGTGACCGGCATTGTAGTGCAGAGAGTGAGTTTTCCGACTGGTGGGCCGGGGTCTACTGGTGGACCGGGTCTGGTCTCTTCTGTGTCACAGATTTGGGGTCAGCATAGAAACCAATTCAGCATAGAAACCAATTCAGTTGTAAGGTCACAAAAAAAATCATGATTGCAACAAAAGTTCATGATTGCAGCGACCTTAGCGACCATTGCTGGCATCTTAAACACAGAGATACACATTGAGGCTTCTTGTCACATATTCATCCGTTGACCTGGAAATCTCTTCTAAGTGTATAACGTTGTTATGACAACACAGATACTAGGCTCAGTATCGGTTGGTAAAGATAGTGTTGAGAGAGCTGAGAGGTCAGAAGTGAAGTGACGAGTGATCGTCTCATCATCTCGTCCCCAGTGGTGTGTTTTGTCTGTTGTGCAGTGGTAGACTAAACAAAGACTGAGACCAGTGAGTCCCTAGAGACCTGGGCTGGGAGTTTGTTCAAGGCAGGGATCTGATCTTGCGGTTGCTTTGGGAAAACAAAGTGCTATAAGAGTTCTAAAGATTTGCTTGGCTAGCAATGGTAGTGTACTCTACTAAAAATAAGGTACTACTACTGTTAATACACTAAAACAAACGGAAAACCTCCTCAGTGAAACTTGACTCAATGATTCCCTTGTAGTCTATTCTAAATCCTCATCTAAATGAACCGTCTCTAGTTGTTTCATGTCCATTAGATGTTTCCCCTCAACAGGGCCGAAGTCCTAAGCGATATAAGCATAAGCGGTTGCTTAGGGCCCCCGGGGTCTCCACTTAATATTGAATATACTAAGAATACTAGAATACACCAAGTGCAATTTCGAAATGTAGTTGTGCATCAGCAGTTTTTCTCTTGTTACTGTATGTCAGTCACTCCATTAGCCATGTCAGCTAACAATGTTTTGAATGGTATCTAAACTTGTAGTAAGTCATGGTCGAATACCGACCGGGGACACAGGGCACGTGCCCAGGGGCCCTGACCTCCAGGAGGCCCCATTAATTTTGTTAGTCATTCTCACTCAGATATCATGTTAACATGACATAAGTCATAAAGAAATTGTGGAATTGCAGGAAATTTGCTTTAAAACTGCAACCATTTCTTTTCACTCCATGGCAAATGGGTAGAATTGCATGAAATTTGTTATAAAATGCTACGTTTTTCTACATCCCATAGCAAATGGGAGGAATTGCATGTAACCTGTTATAAAACTGCAACATTTTCTCTATACCCCATGGCAAAATGTGTAGAATTGCAAGAAATTAAATCTAAAACTTCCCAAATCTCACTTAGGGGTCAGCATAGAAACCAATTCAGTTGTAAGGTCACAAAAAAAATCATGATTGCAACAAAAGTTCATGATTGCAGCAAAAGGCTAGAGCCAGCCCTGCCCCTCAATAAGTGAAGGTGAGACTGACACACTGATGACATCAGGGTGTTCTGTATCTGTATGAGGTCATCATGAAGCCTGGAGGGCGGTTTGGGTTTTATTTATTTCTGCCCTGTCGTGCTCCCTCCACTTCCATCTGACATGATCAAGATCTAATGAGAATTAACTGAATTCCTTCCATCTGACATAATCCAGATCTAATGAGAATGAATGTGATTCCTTCCAACTCACATGATCAATATCTAATGTGAAGGAATGTGATTCCTTCCTAAAAGCATACACTGACTCTGTACTAGCCTTACTACCCTCCAGCTAGAGATAGGGAGAGAGATGAGAGAGAGAGAGAGCGAGAGAGAGATGGAAAGAGAGAGCTAGATGAGAGAGAGAGATGGAAAGAGAGATGGCGAGAGAGAGATGGAGGAAGAGAGAGAGAGATGGAGAGAGAGAGAGAGAGAGAGAGAGTGAGCGAGCGAGATGGGAAGAGAGAGAGAGATAGAAAGAGAGAGAGATGAGAGATGGAAAGAGAGATGGAGAGACAGATGGAGAGAGAGAGATGAAGAGAATGGAGCCCTTTGAATTGAATTGAGAGACAGAGAGAGACAGCCCAATTCTGATATTTTTTGCACTAATTGGTCTTTTGACCAATCAAATCAGATATTTTCACATCAGCTCTTTCTCAGAGCTGATCTGATTGGTCAAAAGACCAATTAGTGAGAAAAGAACATTGAATTGGGTACCTTTGTGAACGGCGCCTTAGAGAGGAGTGATGGAGGAAGGGGAGAGAGGCCTGACAGGTTGGGGTGTGCGGCTGATCAAATGACCATCTCTGGGTTATAAATCAAATCATTATTAAGTCTCTCTGGAGGGTACACAAGAAGCAGACACGTCATTTCTTGGACTGCTTCTGTGGGGTAAAGAGCAGCTCCCAATCAGTCACGTATTCACACATGCCAAAGTCACCCTGCAAGAATGACATCATGGACGAAAACCCACTAGTCAATTCAGCCCCCCACCCACGCATACATTTATACACACACACACACACACAGCTATACGCTCTGTGTGCAGCAACCATGGCAACCAACATCTAAGCCATGACATCACCCTTCCCACCCCAGGAGAGGAGAAGGTGACTCGTGACTAGTCCGTCAGTCGGTGACTCTCTCTTCCTGGGGATTTCACTCAGCTAGACGTAGAAACTCGATAACAGTACCGAAACTGCCAGGGCGTTTCAACAACCCTCTATGTGGTTTACAGTGCTAACACTAAACTACCAAAACAGACCATGTTACAGGTCCAATCAGCTGTCAGGGCCTACCTAGACCCATATCAGACCACGGGGGGAAATTCCCTCTGACCACCTCCACAGTCCTATGCTGCTGTGGGACAGATTCATGAGCCTCTCCAGTCTTCCTACAATGGTGAGTCACTGTATGGCTCTCCCGCTATCACACAGGGGGTGTCTGGAACCATTCAAATGGACATACACAGTATACACACATCACATCACTCCATACAGGTGCAGGGTTTACAGATTATCATTTGAAAAGAAAGGATACTTTTTTTATACTTCCAGAGTTGCAGTAAAGATTGGATCAGAGTTCAGAAGACTGTCATGACCTATTAGTCAAAAACATAGAGACAACACATGTACACAGAACATTAACATAATTTAGCAGACACTCTTAATAACCAGAGCAATTAGGATTAAGTGCCTTGCTCAAGGGCACATTGTTCAACTTGTTGATGGCTCGGGGATTTGAACCAGCAATCTTTCGGTTACTGGCCAAACACTCTTAACCACTAGGCTACCTGCCAAGCTACATTATCTCCAATTATAAATGAAATTCAGATTACAGACGATGACTCAATGGATGAATTAACTATTGAATGAATCATCTTGCACTTTATCTAGAACTCGTAGGAAACAATGGAGACATGCTAGAGTGGAATGAGTGGGATGGGGGTCCATACATCCTGGGACAACCTCTAAAGCCAGACTGCAGACTGCTCTAGACACCCACGCACCACATGGTGGGCCCCGACCCGAGCCTTGACTCCTGACTCAGCCGTCTAGGACAGTCTGAGACCCTGAGAACAGGATGTGTCACAAGCTTAGAGTTCTGTATGTGCCCGTGTAATGGAGTCCACCCGTGAACAGCCGACCCGGTATTAGAACTCGCGTTCACAATTATATTTGATAGGGCTGTCGACTAACTTACTTTAATGCAGTATCTATCTACAGTAGCAGCATGTAGTACTATAAAAACCTGTCTAACTATAAAACATTTTTACAACTTGTAGCCTTTTAAGAACCACTATTTCTTAAGAGCAGTGCTCTTCAATCCTGGTCCTGGGATCCACAAAGTCTAAACAAGGGCCATAGGGCTTGATGTATAGTTAATTAGTTGAATCAGGTGCTTTAGTGCTGGGCTAGCACAAAATACTGAACACCTTGCGGCTCTCTCCAGGACCAGGACGATTGAAAAACAGAATGTAGAGATAATGGCTATGATCTAGTTCCTTGATAAATAGCGCCATCTGGTGACAACAGCTTGGATCCACCCTGTAATTGTGATGGCATGCCCATGCTTCTCATCCATACACATATCCGTTTTAGTCACTCCTTCAGATCTAAACATGTATCCACGAAAATGTGAAGTAACACAATTTCATACAATGATTCAATCAATGTGTATCACCCAATTAAACATAACTATACTTTGGAAAGGCCAACCCACCATGGACAGGTCTACAGTACACAACTGTTGGGAACTGGAATTACTGGCAGGTTTCCTCAACAAACTGACAGAAACCTCAGGCCTTTAAGGAGGATTTGTATATAACACACATTTTTGTCCCAGTATCATTTTTTCTGACATTCCTTTTACAAAGTAGGCCTACATAGTTGCACCTCCAATAATTTATTTAAAAGTTAATTCAAGTAAACAATAGGCTATCAACCCTGAGATTAGGTAAAGTGAGATATTAGCTATTCAGATTTCAGGGAAGCTCAAATATATCTCTTCAAGCGTGCATGATGTCTGAATGGCCAAGGGATGGTTCATGTTGACGAGAGAAGACACCAAACTGTCCACCATGGCTTTTAAACAGTCCTGCAGATCTCTAAGGTCCTGGTCCTTCTGACAGTCAGAGTCCCTCATTGCCATGCGCACACAGATGATCCTCAGCTCTATGCTTTCCTAGGTGGAGAGAGTAGAGGCACAGATAGAACAATGAGCCAGATATTTCACCGGATATATAAATGTGAAGCATCAGGTTGGCGTTTCCACTCACTACCAAATATGGTGATGAGAGGAAGCCCGGTGGCCGGTAGTGGGAGAAAATGGAGCGAGATGGATTTTGGACAACATTCTACACATTTTCTCATCGATGAAACCAAATCTCCATACAGTTTCCAAAACTAAAATCTGTAACAAACAGAGTGGACTGAGTTTTGTAGACTTTACCCATTGCCAAAGTTTTTAAAAATTGTGTTGTTTAGGAGTGCAAGGGAGACTTGAGTTCTTGCACATGCGCATTTCACAGAGTAGGCGTTCCCTAACGTAAATATGCAAATAAATGCTAGATTGCGCCAATAGGTTCTCACTAGCTCGTGCTTGGCTCTGCTCGCCGCCTTGCTTGTTTTGCCAGCTATGATTGATTTGCTCCCATTGGAAACGACAGGCTCTGGTCTATCTTGGGTTATTTATAAAAAAGATTCGGTAGAGGCGTCCGCATACATAGGCTCGGTTGCTCCTAGCAGAACCCGGCCAGGCGAACGTCTCTGCTCGAATACAGACTTAATATTGTTGTTTGTCGCTCGTGTCATCATAGCAACAACATAGCCAGTACAGTTCCTCAAAATAGCTTGAATTAATTAAGATAACGTCAATTTATTACAGATTTCTAGATTTTTTTTTATCATTTTACATCTAGATGTTTGGTGCAGTATTTCTCAAGTGAAAAAATGTGCATGAAAACTCAAATCAAATTTTATTTGTCACATACACATGGTTAGCAGATGTTAATGTGAGTGTAGCGAAATGCTTGAGCTTCTAGTTCCGACCATGCAGTAGTATCTAACAAGTAATCTAACAATTTCACAACAACTACCTTATACACACACAAGTGTAAAGGAATGAATAAGAATATGTACATATAAATATATGAATGAGCGATGGCCGAACGGCATAGGCAAGATGCAGTAGATGGTATAGAGTACAGTATATGAGATGAGTAATGTAGGATATGTAAACATTATATAAAGTGGCATTGTTTAAAGTGGCTAGTGATACATTTATTACATCCAAAACTAAGGAGATGATCGTGGACTTAAGGAAACAGCAGAGGGAGCACCCCCAAGAAAGCTAAGGTAACTGAGCTAAATGACTATCGCCCCGTAGCACTCACTTCCGTCATCATGAAGTTCTTTGAGAGACTAGTCAAGAATCATAT
The DNA here is from genome assembly GCA_003317085.1 of Hucho hucho. Lineage (NCBI taxonomy): Eukaryota > Metazoa > Chordata > Actinopteri > Salmoniformes > Salmonidae > Hucho > Hucho hucho. The sequence continues at coordinate 102,630 of QNTS01001615.1, read as the reverse complement.
CACCTCCATCCTACCTGACACCCTAGACTCACTCCAATTTACTTACCGTCCCAATACGTCCACAGACTAAGTAATCGCAATCACACTGCCCTAACCCATCTGGACAAGAGGAATACCTATGTAAGAATGCTGTTCATCGACTACAGCTCAGCATTTAACACCATAGTACCCTCCAAACTCGTCATTAAGCTCGAGACCCTAGTTCTCGACCCCGGCCTGTGCAACTGGGTCCTGGACTTCCTGACGGGCCACCCCCAGGTGGTGAGGGTCAGAAACAACATCTCCACCCCACTGATCCTCAACACTGGGGCCCCACAAGGGTGCGTTCTCAGCCCTCTCCTGTACTCCCTGTTCACCCATGACTGCGTGGCCAAGCAAGCCTTCAACTCAATCATCAAGTTTGCTGACGACACTACAGTGGTAGGCTTGATTACCAACAACGACGAGACGGCCTACAGGGAGGAGGTGAGGGCCCTCGGAGTGTGGTGTCAGGAAAATAACCTCTCACTCAACGTCAACAAAACTAAGGAGATGATCGTGGACTTCAGGAAACAGCAGAGGGAGCACCTCCCTATCCACATCGACTGGACAGTAGTGGAGAAGGTGGAAAGTTTTAAGTTCCTCGGCGTACACATCACGGACAAACTGAAATGGTCCAGCCACACAGACAGTGTGGTGAAGAAGGTGCAACAGCGCCTCTTCAACCTCAGGAGGCTGAAGAAATTTGGCTTGTCAACAAAAACTTCTACAGATGCACAATCGAGAGCATCCTATCGGGCTGTATCACCGCCTGGGACGGCAACTGCTCCGCCCACAACTGTAAGGCTCTCCAGAGGGTAGTGAGGACTGCACAACGCATCACCGGGGGCAAACTACCCGCCCTCCAGGACACCTACACCACCCGATGTCACAGGAAGGCCAAAAAGATCATCAAGGACAACAACCACCAGAGCCACTGCCTGTTCACCCTGCTATCATCCAGAAGGCGAGGTCAGTACAGGTGCATCAAAGCTGGGACCGAGAGACTGAAAAATAGCTTCTAAGGCCATCAGACTGTTAAACAGCCATCACTAACATTGAGTGGCTGCTGCCAACATACTGACTTAAATCTCTAGCCACTTTAAATAATAGAAAATTTTATGTAACAAATGTATCACTAGCCACTTTAAACAATTTTGTATATAATGTTTACATATCCGACATTACTCATTTCAAATGTATACACTGTACTCTATACCATCTACTGAATCTTGCCTATGCTGTTCGGCCATCGACTCAAATCTCTAGCCACTTTAATAATTAAAAAGTGGATGTAAGAAATGTATCACTAGCCACTTTAAACGATGCCATTTATTTAATGTTTACATATCCTACATTACTCATCTCATATGTATATACTGTACTATATACCATCTACTGCATCTTGCCTATGCCGGTCAGCCATCACTCATCCATATATTTACATGTACATACTCGTATTCATTCCTTTACACTTGTGTGTATAAGGTAGTTGTTGTGAAATTGTTAGATTACTTGTTAGATACTACTGCATGGTCGGAACTCGAAGCACAAGCATTTCACAACACTCGCATTAACATCTGCTAACCATGTGTATGTGACAAATAAAATTTTATTTTATTTGATTGTCAACAACTGTTGTCCCGACATAAAAGAAACGGCCACAGACCAATGGCTAGCATCAATTGTTGTAACTTGATATCAAGAAACAACTATATCAGAAAACGCCCCTAATTGCGGTCTGCAATTATACCCTTCACGAAAAAAAGACCAAAACGTCACAAATACGTCGTCATACTATATCCGTGAACACTATATCCGTGAACACTATATCCGTGAACTGTTTCGACTGGGAAGCGTTTGGTAAGCTTTTAGGCCTAGCCAACATGAGTCAGTCATAACAAATGCAGTGTTTTTTTTAAACGTATACAAAATATTTTGATATCCATACCATACAATATTGTTTTCTCATTCATAATAATGTTTATTCTAATCTCTAGCCTATCAACCAAATAGAAAGATATCAAACGTTTTTGTCAAATTATGCAAACCAGCAGATGCACACCATCACTCACCAAGAAATTAGAATTTCATATAGGGGATAAAACACTCACTTTAGGACGCAGAATGTCCTCCGATCCTGAAACGAACTATGTCTGATTTCTTCCTCGACTGTGAGTATTTGGGTTAGAATATCGATTAGCTGCGTAATGACACGTTCACGCGCCTTTTCTGCTATTGTGCGGGCCGCTGCTGACGAGTCTTGGTTGGTTGTCACATGTTTTTCTAGTCCAGGTTTACTGGGCCTACTAATCGTTTCTTGGTGAGAGCGCACATTCTGTAGCAACTTTAGTGCTTCTGTTTGGTGCTCCATGGGACTGTACTGCAACGTTGCTGTCTCCATTTGGGCCCCTCTGTGTCGCTGCATGTAGCGCGATTGCACCTAGTTGCGCTTAAGTAACAAGAGTCTCCACCTCTCCCACTCACGCGTCAATTGTTGTGCTATCGCTGGTATTTGTGGTAATTAAATGTTAATGACAGCCACTTTCCCAACAGACACACACACACACACACCACATTACCCTTTTTCTCAACTGTTATCTGTTTACTTTAGTCAGCGAAAAGGGCCACAGGGAGTTGGAAAATGCGGAACCAGACCCTAACTAAACACGTCTAAGAACATCCCAACTGTACAAAGTTTAGACTATATAAGATCACACATCAACACCTCCTTATGCACATTACAGTTACTGTGTACTCATGATTAGCATCTGGAAAGGCTGAGAGGAGAGAAAGGAGACTTTCCTTGCTGTGGTCTAGCAGACCCCAAACTATTAAAAAAATGTTACCATTATTTAACTAGGCATGCCAGTTAAGAACAAATTCTTATTTACAATGACGGCCTACCCCGGACGACGCTGGGCCAATTGTGCGCCGCCCTATGGAACTCCCAATCACGGCCGGATGTAGTGACACCTCTTGCACTGAGATGCAGTGTCTTAGACCGCTGCGCCACTCAGGAGCCCACAACTACAGCATCTCTATTCAATAGATCCGTCTCTCTGCTATCTTTCTACTATCGAATACAAGCCTGGGGGGCATGTATTAGCTATGGCAGAGTTCTGGTGTTGACAGCAGCTGCACATGAAGCTTGTCTTTTCTATAATGGCTGCTCCCTTTCCTCGTCTCTTATTTAATTTACACTCATTTGAAGGCCCAGGAAAGTGCTGATGAGTGAAAGGCAATGATGCACCGAGGTGCATGCTGGCGGCCAGTGTGTGAGTAATCTTCACCAGCTGACGACCGTGTCCCCACCCCATGGCAACCCCAGGTGTCCCCCAGCAGGCGGCAGTCACGACAACACAGCTCACCCAGGAGTCTCCCACAGATTGAATCAACATGTTTATAATATCTAAACATAATTTTGACTATGTGATTACTATGTTGAATCAACGTGAGACCATTGGATCATCAACAAAACTTTTAGATACCGATTTATCACTTTTTGTCTACAGTATTTATAAAACTTCCCACTGGGCACACAGTGGTTGAATCAACGTTGTTTCCACATAATTTCAATGAAATTACGTTGAACCAGCATTGAATAGACGTTGAATTGACATCTGTGCCCAGTGAAAGGAGACTGCATATGTAGAAACATTGTTGATTCTTTGAAAACTGTCAGAACTAGCATGCCTTTGTGGAGTTCAGCATTTCATTTCCTAAATGGTCTCAGATTCTCAAATGATGTGCTTCCAAATGGAGTCCAACTCTACAGACTTAGAGCAGTCGGCAGAATCGTGAGTTCACGTCGTTGAGGTGGCCCTTTTGAAAAGGTGTAGTGTCTCCCAGAAAAGGTGTGTCTTCGTTGGTGAGGTCACTGAACGAAGAAGCAGATGCCGTGGTTTGGCCATTTGTTTCCTCCTTTCTCACACTGTCTGGTTCTTCTGTGTCTAAATGGGACAAGAAAGACTCCTTTATCTGTCTGTATCATATGAAACTGAATCTTTCATATCTTCTGATATGTAATGAAGGCTGTATAACTTGTCCAATAATAAACACATTTTGTTGTTTAAGAACGTATTGTTTCTCCCTAGTACCTAGCAATTGAACAAATTGCCTCACCTCTCTTGCTCTCTCCCGCCCCCTGCTGATTGTCTCTGTACACGCAGGGTTCTCCTGTCCCTCTGGCCATGATGGTGTCCTCAGACACACACAGGTTCTGCAGCAGGAAGTAGGTGGTCATCAGGCCTTTCCCCTTCACCTGGATCTCTCCTCTTTCCAGGATGTCAAAGCCCTTATCTTCCAGTGCACTGCGGATAGGTATAGTTAGAGAGAATCAGAACCAACTTTATTGGCAAATCTGAATGGGAGCCATGCTGGCACTACCTGTATGTGAAGGGGCTGAGGTGTATGTGGTCAGGCACTCCGTGACTCTCCATGCGGGAGGCAGTGTTGACCGTATCTCCAAACAGGCAGTATCGAGGCATCTTGTCCCCTACCACACCAGCCAGCACTGGACCTGTGTGCAGACCCACCCGAATCTGGTACATGCACGCCACACACATACACACACACCGTCACTTCAAATCACAATTCCATAGCTTCGTTAAAGAACAGCTCATTTTGGACTATAAAGTCACCTGGATGGGTTGCCCAGTGATAGGGTTGGTCACCTCCCGGGCAGCGATACGCATACCCAGGGCAAAGTTGGCCACCCGCTCTGCATGGCTGTCAGCTGGAATGGGAACCCCACCCACCACCATGTAGGCATCTCCAATAGTCTCCACCTGGAAGAGCCAAGGCGTTCATAGCACTCATTGAAAGGTTGGCTGCATCTCAATAATCTAAAGTATTTTCCTTCCTTCTCCTTCATTCAACCTTTCATTTACCCATTCATGTACCTCTCTCTTTCTCTCTGTATACCTTGTACACGTCGTGGACGCTGGTGAGGCGGTCGAACTTGGAGTACATGGAGTTGAGCATGTTAACGATCTGGATGGGCTCGCATGCAGCACAGATATTAGTGAAGGTGACCACATCACTGAACAGGATGGTGCACACCTGGAACTCACCTGAAATAGAGGGAGAAAGGTGAAGCAGAGATGTTTGTAACGGCCACACTTTTCATTACACAGGTCTTCTAGCTAATTTGAAGAGTAGAACAAAAATAAAAGGCAGCAGATATGCTGGCCCTGTCTGGGGGACCAGGTAGATATGGAATTAGGCAGACAATGCCATCGTACCTGCTTCCACCCTCTTTCCCTCCTTCAGCTGGTTGGCTACGTGGCGAGGCAACATGGCGTAGAGCAGAGTCTCTGTCTTCTTCTTCTCCGTCTCGAGGTGGCGTGAGAGGATCCTCAGCTCCTCCTATGAAATTACAACATGATAGACAAAGAGGATGAGAAAACAGTGAGATGAGAAACGGACAAAGGAGAGATGTATGTACCTTTTTGCGCTCCAGCTGATTGGACAGCTCCATCTCGGCCAGACGCTGTTGGTTAAGCAGGATGAGGTCCCGGGTGGTGTCGTGCTGGGCGATGTCGGAGATGTGCAGACCTCTCTCCTCCAACTCCTGCAGGCTGCGCAGCTTCGGGGAGCACAGGTACACCATACAGCCCAGAGACTCCATCCACACCATCTGACCTGGGTACAGGGGAGTTATTCAGTCATACCATGGACACAATGCAAAGCCGACCTGCACAATCAGACATCGGATCAGAGAAGGGGAGTTTGACTGAACCTCTGAGTTTGAGCATGGACTGATGCTGAGAGGCCAGCGGCACCATCTCCCGTCTGGTCTTCAGGACAAACTGGCTGTTGATGAACTTCCTGATGCTCTCGATGTTGAAGGTCACCTGCGGATGGACAATGCTGAAGTACTCATCCAGACGGATGTCCATTGTCTGCAGCCCAGGGACAAACTTCTGGATGTTAACCCCAGTCTGCTTCACCTTGAGCTGGGCACACGTAGAGAAGAGTACTGGTAACAATGTACCAATAGGACTAATAGCTGCTTAATTATAGTTTTGCATAAACTTAGAAAGATACGAGTTGCTGCTAACCAAAATAATGAAAACTTTTACCTTAATTTGACAATTGTAAACTGTGCCTTACCTGTTTATCAAAGACAATGTGGAAAGGGAAGGCGTTGCAGAACGCTTGTTCCTCCATCCACAGCTTTTCTGGGTAGCAGGGTGTGAACGACTTCAGAAGGTTGTCTGTGGGGGGGGGGGTAAGAGACACAGAAGCTTCTCAATCATTCTCATTAGATGTTCTCATATCAACATGAAAGCGTCCAACAAACTTTGCTTTTGGAGTGAACACTTCAAGTAAAGAAAGAGCCCAACCTTTTCCAAACATGACAATGCTCCTAACCATGTCCCAGTGTGATCTTTTCCCAGCAGGGCAGTGGGGCAGACTGGCACACCTGGCTCTCATCCTCTCCAATGCCTCTGCTTGATGCTGCTACCAGGCCAGAGGAATACACCAGGGATCTCACACTCAACCCCTGGAGGCCACAGTGTCTGCTGGGTGTAGACTACTTTGCTCTTGTTTTTTAACCCTCTAGACCTCATTTTACTTTCATTCCATTATAAAACATGTAATACTTAAACACTGCTACTTGACTCTTGTTTTGAATAATGACAAATTAAAATAAAAATAAAAAAACTTATCCTATCAATCTCCTCATCCTCCTTGGTTACCTCCTTGTTCTCTCTTTTGGGCCAGAAATCTCTCTTTGACCCTCTGCTCCTCTGAGAGACCAGGAAGACCACATGCTCTTTCTTCCCTGTGCGCTCGTCCTCCTCTGATTGGTTAAGGATGGTCATGCTCACTTCGCTGTCAAAGAAGTCTTTGGCCACCGCCTCAATGATGCCTGCACAGAGAGAAAATATATAACGTCCTTAGATTAAAGGTACATTTTAGGTATGGATAATTACCGTACCTGGCACAATGTGATATAGGCCTTTCCTGTCCGAGTAGTAATGAAGCAACATCCTCCCATCATCATTCTTCTCCACACGGAACGAGGGAGCGTTCATCTCCTGGGAGAAGGATATTTAGTGCACACATTATGTTTTTTTTTATCTGGGCTCTAATGGATTGAAATACATAGTAGATGATCCATTGTAGAGGCCGTAAAGAGAAGGTCACCTGGTAGGAGAGAGCCAGGTAGCTGTGAAGGGCATCCAGGTTCTCAATGAATTCCACCAGGTTCCCCCCTAGCGTACGCAGCATGGTGTCGTACCCCGCCATCTTACAGAAGCTGAAGAAGTACTCCCCGAAAAGCTTCAGCACCACCTCAGAAGGCAAGTCTGTGGCCACAACACCAACACATCATCATTATTGTCATCACTATATCATCACCAACTGTCAAACTAAATGGTGCCTATCTCCCCCCTTAGTTTGGGACAGTGGACTGTCCCGTAATTCTAACCCTGACACCGTGTCATGTCCACAGGCTCTGGGGTGACCCCTTGGGTACAGGACACCTGGGCCACACTTGGGTCACCTGTGTCACACCTCGAGGGCCTCAGCAGGGACGTTGTTAACACCTGACCTCACCTCGAGGGCCTCAGCAGGGACGTTGTTAACACCTGGCCTTACACACCCCTCCCCGAGGAGGTAGACACTCCTAACCACTGATATAAGGGTATCAAAAACACTGACCTGTGTTTCTGGTTCAAGATAAAACCCTGTTATAGAATTGTAAAGAACGTAGAGACTGGTACTTACCCAGCATAGTACATGCCTCCTGCACCAGACGCAGAGTTATGACATCATCGTATATCTCATAAGTCATAAACGTGTCCTGGACCTCTGCCAGGGTCCTGAAGAGATAGAGAGAATTGGCATACTCATGTCTTGAATCATTTCAAATTTACATCAACAGTTACTTAGCACACAAAACACCAGACCTCAGTTTCTCCCATGTTTCTTCACCAAATTTCTCAATGACCAGAGATTTCAGACAGGTGTTTATGAATCCGTACTGCAAACACAAACAGCGAAGAAGAAGAGAGCGATATGAGATATCATAGTTGTCAAAAGCAAAACTAGAATGACTTGATGTTAAAAACAACAAACAGACATCTTGGTACTCACCATCTCTCTGGTATCTCTCTGTCCTCGTCCTCCTGGTTTGTACAGAACCCCTAACTCCTCTCTCTCTCACTCACTCACTCACACACACAACACAACACACACAACACACACACACACACACACACATGCCACACACACAATGGAATTACTCTGCCACCATATGGTGAGAATTAGACATTGCATGGCGTCCAGTCCCATCTTCTTGTTGCATGAATCCTGTCTTCAATTCTTCCAATTATTTTATTATTCTCAATGTGTATTCTTTCTCTTGGTAGTTGATAAAATCAGTGGAGGCTGCTGACGGGAGGACGGCTCATAATAATGTCTGGAACGGAGTGAATGGAATGGCATCAAACACATGGAAACCACACGTTTGATGTATTTGATACCATTCTGCCTATTCCTCTCCAACAATTACCACGAGCCTGTCTTCCCCAATTAAGGTGCCACCAACCTCCTGTGGATACAATATACATTGAGTGTACAAAACATTACATAAAATGAAATCCAGGTGAAAGCTATGTTCTTTCATTGATGTCATCTGTTAAATCCATTTCAATCAGTGTAGATGAAGGGGAGGAGACAGGTTAAAGAAGGGGTTTTAAGCCTTGAGATAATTGAGACATGGATTGTGCATGTGTGCCATTCAGAGGGTGAATGGGCAAGACAAAAGATTTAAGTGCCTTTGAACGGGAGATGGTAGTAGGTGCCAGGCACACCGGTTTGTGTCAAGAACTGCAACGCTGCTGGGTTTTTCACGCTCAACAGTTTACCATCTGTATCAAGAATGGTCCACTACCGGAAGGACATTCAGCCAACTTAACACAACTGTGGGAAGTATGGAGTCAACATGGGCCAGCATCCCTGTAGAACGCTTTCGACACCTTGTAGAGTCCATACCCCGACAAATTGAGGCTGTTCTGTAGGCAAAGGGGGGTGCAACTCAATAATTGGAAGGTGTTCCTAATGTTTTGTACACTGTGTAGGTCTGTATATCAGTAGTATAGAACACACACAGTTGCCTGAACTTTTATTGGTTGGAAGTCCTTGTCCATGGTCCTGAAATAGTGTCCAGGTCAATGTTGCAGGCTGCATGTGAGATTAAGGGTTAACAGCCTCATAGGAATTTGGTCTATTTTAAGTAAATAACACATTTCAGTTTTTGGATGCAAAAGGAAGCTATTCATTTTTCTAATATATGATTACTTGACATAGTCTGCAAAAACCATAAACAGTTGTAAAGTTTAGACGTCTGTCTTTTCCGAGCGTTTTCATGACTGAACACATAGATTAGGCCCTGTATTTTGTAGTGGCAATATAAACTACACTGTTGTGTTTTGAATCCCAACGCTTTCAAAGAAACAATTATGATTGCTTTGCCTATGCTTTCCCACAAGCTATAAATGCTGTTGTTCCCCCAATAAAATTGTACAAGTGTCACAACACATCACGTGTAACACAAGACAAGACAAAACAAGAAAAGACACTAAATTGTAAAAACGGGTACTTCCTGGTATGCTTTCCAAAAAACAAATGGCTCCGTAAAAAAAGTGTGAACTGACGCAAAGTTACTTTGATCATTGTTGTAAAAGGTGGATTTGCTCAGTATCAAAGTAACGTTCATGTTCAGTTTGTCTGAAATTTCCAGACCCCTCAAGGAGGGTCAAATGTCAAGATGATTTAGAATCAAACAAACATTGATTTGGAGTGAACTATCACGTGAACTACTATTTTTAACTAACTTAAAATTGCTCTGACGTTATGTCACAGCAAGTTTTATTTTTACAATAATCATAACAGTTGGCAGTATTTTCTGTTAATCTTTAATTCAATGTACTTTTCCAAAAGAAATCCCCTCCATCAGTAAAGTGCTTATATGCGGTGTGTAACCAGAGACCGTAGAGAAATCATTCCCAGGCCATCTCTGGTGTAACTTCAGGAAGAGAAGAATCAATAGCCTACAGCTGAATCAAGGGCAGCATTGCCAAAGGAGAAGCAGGTAAGACCTTGCACTTTTATTTCTTTAAATACAGAGTTTTTACGATCAACAACAAATCACAGCCATTCTCAACGCTTTTTGTGTTATATGGGTTTTGTAATCAGCGTGAGTCATTTGACATGGAGGGCAATGGAATGACAACGGTGTAACTGATAAGGTAGAGATACTAAAACACAGCAAAAATAGAGTTTAGAGCATGTAGGCTTTTCAGTTGTAATACGAGTAACACTTAAACTACAGTGGAACATACAGTATAAACTCATACTATATTTACTGTCTTGTTCTACACAGGGATGTTGTGTGAAAGCGTACTGTGGAGCATGGATCACCATGAAGACTTGGCGAGAGAACTCACTTCTCCTCACGCCTCCCTATCAGAGCCAACATCAGAAAACAACAGAGACCGGGGTAGTTTCTACCCGCATCTCTCCAAATGCGCCAACATCGAGGTTGATGGCAGGGAAAATATGGAAAACCATACAAGGAAAGAGGCGGGGAACCAGAGATCGGCTCATCAAGAAAAAGGACTGGTCCCAGGAGACCAAGTAATGAGGAATATGGCTTCACCCCATTCTACAGAGCGGTTTGGACCAACAGGGAGAGGGAAGTCATCAGGAGCCGGACGGACACTGGTACCCTGTCAGATCTCATCTCCAAGCCTCTCGCAGAGTCACGCTAAAAACTATGTAGTGTAAAGCCCGCCTCTTCATTCTCCATAGACATATTTAAAAGTGGCTTATGGAAAATGTTATTTATTTTGTATGTCTTTTCACTATCCTTCATAACCTGTGCTTTTTCGCTGACACGGTTGCCAGTTGTACGGTGTTTCCTCTGACACATTGTTGGGGCTGGCTTTCGGCGAGCAGTGTGTCAAGTAGCAGTGTGGCTTTTCAGGGTCGTGTTTCGGAGGACACATGACTCTCGACCTTCGCCTCTCCGGAGTCGGTACGGGATTTGCAGCGATGCGACAAGACTGTAACTACCAATTGGATATCACGAAATTGTGGAGAAAAAGATGTAAAAGGTACAAACAAAAATTATAATAACCTGTGCTTGATATCCTGTTCAACAGTTCCTGTGAATTAAATAGCACTATTGCTTACTGCATTTGTTTGATTGAAGGATGTTCATTTATTGACTAAATGTGCAGTGTTTATACATTGTTTTTTCAACAATTTATTATTGATGGAGATGAAGCCACCCTTAACATTCACCATCACTGGAACACTAACAGGATAGCATGGAATGAATCCTGTACTCTATTCTATGTTGATGTTATTAACAAATAGGGATATAATAGGCCTGCACTTGTTTCTTAACCTTATTCCTTTCCATTCAATGTAGGTCCATTCTAGATAGTGAAGATAGATATTTAGGTCTATGAAATATCTATCTAGGTCTATGAAAATACTATTCTGTAGATGTTAGTTACCGTAACTGCCCTCAGGTCCAGGTTCATAAGGAAGCACTTACGAGCTTAAAATTTAGTTGTACATTTATGTTCAGTCATTTTTCTTAGAAACATCATACCATATTTTAATAAAAGTTTCTCTGTTTTATTTCATTTGAAAGTAGCTGTTGTCACCACCAGAACACAAGTCTAGACTATTCAATGATTACTACCATTCATATGGGCACAACATACAGTGCCTTCAGAAACTATTCATAGCCCTTGACTTATTCCACATTTTGTTGTATTTGTATTTATTAGGGATCCCCATTAGCTGCTGTACTTTAAAGGGCCTGCCGTGCTGCCCTGTTCTGAGCCAACTGTCATTTTCCCAAGTCCCTCTTTTTGGCACCTGGCCACACTACTGAACAGTAGTCTAGGTGCGAGAAAACTAGGGCCTGTAGGACTTGCCTTGTTGTTAAGAAGGCAGAGCAGTGCTTTATTATGGACAGACTTCTCCCCCTTTTAGCTACTGTTGTAAACTGTTTTGACCATGACAGTTTACAATCCAGGGTTACTCCAAGCAGTTTAGTCACCTCAACTTGCTCAATTTCTACATTATTCATTACAAGACGTAGTTGAGGTTTAGGGTTTAGTGAATGATTTGTCCCAGATACAATGATTTTAGTTTTAGAAATATTTAGGACTAGCTTATTCCTTGCCCCCCATTCCGAAACTAACTGCAGCTCTTTGTTCAGTGTTGCAGTTATTTCAGTTGCTGTAGTAGCTGACGTGTATAGTGTTGAGTCATCCGCATACATGGACACACTGGCCTTATGCCAGTGGCATGTTGTTAGTAAAGATTGAAGGGGCCTAAACAGCTACCCTGGGGAATTCATGATCCTACCTGGATTATGTTTAAGAGGCTTCCATTAAAGAACACCCTCTGTGTTCTGTTAGACAAGTAACTCTTTATCCACATTATAGCAGGGGGTGTAAAGCCATAACACATACGCTTTTCCAGCAGCAGATTCAAAAGCTGCACTAAAGTCTAACAAGACAGCCCCCACAATCATTTTATCATAAATTTCTCTCAGCCCAATCGTCAGTCATTTGTGTAAGCGCTGTGCTTGTTGAGTGTCCTTCCCTATAAGCGTGCTGAAAGTCTATTGTCAATTACAGCCTGAATTCAAAATTGATTAAATATTTAAAAAAATCCTCACCCATCTACACACAATACCCCATAATGACAAAGTGAAAACATTATTTTTAGAAATTCTTGCAAATGTGTTGAAATTTAAGTACAGAAATATCTAAATTACGTAAATATTCACACCTTTGAGTCACCTTTGGCAGTGATTACAGCTGTGAGTCTTTCTGGGTAAGTGTCTAATAGCTTTGCACACCTGGATTGTACAGTATTTGCCCATTATTCTTTTTAAAATTCTTCAAGCTCTGTCAAGTTGGTTGTTGATCATTGTTAGACAGCCATTTTCAAGTCTTGCCATATATTTTCAAGCCGATTTTAAGTCAAAACTGTAATTAGGCCACTTAGGAACATTCAATGTCGTCTTGGTAAGCAACTCCAGCGTATATTTGGCCTTGTGTTTAATGTTATTGTCCTGCTGAAAGGTCAATTTGTCTCCCAGTGTCTGTTGGAAAGCAGACTGAACCAGGTTTTCCTCTAGGATTTTGCTTGTACTTGGCTCTATTCCGTTTCTTTTTGTCCTAAAAAACTCCCTAGTCCTTGCCGATGACAAGCATACCCATAAAACCATGCTTGACAATATGAAGATAACACTAAGTGATGTGTTGTGTTGGATTTGCCCAAACATAACGCTTTGTATTCAAGACATAAAGTTAATGTATTTAGCACATTTTTTGCAGTTGTACTTTTTTGCCTTATTGCAAACAGGATGCATGTTTTGGAATATTTTTATTCTGTAATGGCTTCCTTCTTTTCACTCTGTCATTTATGTTAGTAGTGTAGAGTAACTACAATGTTGTTGATCCATTCTCAGATTTCTCTTATCACAGCCATTAAACTCTGTAACTATTTTAATGTCACCATTAGCCTCATGGTTAGATCCCTGAGAGATTTCTTTCCTCTCTGGCAACTGAGTTAGAAAGGAGGCCGGTATCTTTGCAGTGACTGGGTGTATTGATACAGCATCCAAAGTGTAATTAATAACTTCACCATGCTCAAAGGTCTGCTTTTTAAAAATGTTACCAATAGGTCAAATCAAATCAAATCAAGCTTTATTTATACAGCACATTTCAGACATGGAATGCAACACAATGTGCTTTACAGGAAAAACATTATGACACCCAACTGAACAACTAAAAAGAACCCTAAGGAAAAGCAAAGCTAAAAATATATTTTTTAAATATGTCCACAGTTTTGGCCCCCCTCAGGTTCTCTGGCAGGCTATTCCAGAGGCTGGGGGCATAACAGCTAAAGGCTGTCTCTCCATGTGTCTTAGTCCTAGGATTTGGGATAGTTAAAAGGCCAGTGCCAGAGGACCTGAGGGACCTACTGGGTAAATAACTTAAAAGCATGTCTGACATGTATTGGGGTGCACAACCGTGGATTGATTTAAAAACCAATGGAAGAATCTTAAAATATATTCTAAAACTCACATGCAGCCAGTGCAGAGACCTTAAAACCGGTGTGATGTGTTCTCTCCGTCTGGTCTTTGTCAGTACCCATGCTGTAGCATTCTGTATGTTTTGCAGTTGACCAATGTCTTTTTTGGGTAGACCAGATAGGAGAGCAGTACAGTAGTCAAGCCTGCTTGTAATAAAAGATAGATGAATCTCTCTGTATCAGCCTGAGAGAGAAATGGACACGCCTTGGCTATGTTCCTCAGGTGGTAAAAATGAATTTTGGTCACATTCCAAATGTGTGATTAGAAATTTAGTTCAGAATCTAAAATAACACCTAGGTTTTTTACCTGGTGTTTTATCTTTATTGCCCATGAATTAAAATGTCCGGCTAGATTCTCTCTTTGTGCTTTGGCTCGAACAATAAGTACCTTGATCTTGATTTAGCTGGAGGAAGTTGTGAGCCATCCATGTATTTATATCACTAATACAGTCTAATAATGTATCCTTGGAATTAACATATATAAACTGAACAGTACCGGACCCAAAATCGAACCTTGTAGAACGCACATGTGATATGTATGTTACAAAAAACTCTTGACCGGTTAAATAGGTCCTAAAACAATTTAGAACTGGACCAGAGAAGCCAACCCACCTCTACAGTCTGTCCAGAAGGACATCATGGTCAACAGTGTCAAATGCAGGACAGAAAGTTGTTTGGCATCTGTGTTGGCTCTAAGATCATTTACCACTTTAACTAAGACTGTCTCTGTGCTGTGGTGGGCATAAAAACCTGATTGGAATTTTTCAAAAACACAGTTGGCACTTAAAAAATAATTTAGCTGTTTGAACACTAATTTCTCCAGAATTTTGCTTCAGAATGGAAAGTTGGAGATTGGCCCAAAAATTGCTAAGAGCTGAATAATAGATTACTTTTCTTCAGAAGGGGTTTCACCATAGCAGTTTTTAGTGCAGTGGGGAAAGTGCCTGTGAACAGGGAGTGATTAACTATAGCTTACACTTCTTCAGATATGCAATTGAAAACGGTTTTGAAGAAGATGGTGGGGATAGGATTGAGAAGTCAGGTAGAAGGCTTAAGTTGTGATATCACTTTCCTGAGCATGTCTGTGTCAAACAGGGAAAATAAATCCATAGTGCCTTTGCGTGGTAGGCTAGGGCACATATCATCAAACTTCTAATCAGGTCTTGCTTGACTAATACCAAGCCTAATGTTATCTAATCTTATCTCTGAAATACGCTGCAAACTCATTACATTTAGATGTGGAGGAAAGTTCAAATAGGTTTGCGGAGTAGGATTTATCAGGCCATCAATGGTCGAGAAGAGCACACTCAAATTATTCTGAATAATAGTGATGAAGTTCGAAAAATGAGCCCGGTTGGCATTTCTAATTGCCTTGTTATATATGCCAAGTTGCTCTCTCAGAATATCATAATGGACCTGCAACTTTGAGTTTCTCCACTTCCGTTCTGACTTTCTGCAATTTCTCTTTAAATGATTAGTTTCCACTTTCATTGATGCCACTGGAGCTATGGCATCAATGGTTGCCCTTAATTTGCTATTAAAGTTATAAATGAAATAATCACAAGAGGAAGGCAGAATAGGTGGTGGAGTATTGTTCATACACTCAAAAAAATCTGTAGCAAGGTAAGATAGCATTTCTTAATAATGCATTAAGTATTACCTTGTGCTATGGGCAACAAGGTAGCAAGAAATAGAAAGTGGTGATCAGATAAAGCAACACCAGCAATGGAGGATATGTCAATAGAAAGGCCCTTGGTAATAACCAGGTCCAGAGAATGGACGCGGTTTTGGTTGGGCCCAGTAACATGTTGGATAAAGTCCATAGAGCTTAAAAGATTAATAAATTGAATGGCCTCGGAGTCAGTCTCTTTGTCAACATGAATATTAAAATCACCCAACACAATGATTTTATCATAGTTCTCAAGACCAATAGACAATAGTTCAGATAAATCAGTAAAGAAAGTGGGGCAGTGCTTTGGTAGCCTATTGAGTCTTATGGCCAGCACTGGTGGCTGACATTTGAACAGTATAGCATGATGCTAAAAAAAAACAAAGTCGCCAAAGGAAAAGTCCTTACAGTTGAGAGCATCACTGAAAATATAGGCTGTCCCCCTCCACTTTTCCCTTTTCTGATAGAGGATGAAAAGCTGTAATCTGGGGGGAGACTTCAATAAGAGCAGCACTGCAGTCTGATGACAGCCATGTTTCAGTGAGTAACATGCAATCAACTTTGCGCTCAGTAATTAGGTTCTTCACAAGAAAGGTTTTACTTGTGATTGCTCTAACATTTGAAAGTGCCATATTCAATGCCATCTGCCTCGAGGTGACCAATGGAATAAAAACCAAATGATTAACATTACAACCACATTTCATCAGAATGGTAGGAGATAACAGTTTGTATAAACTCACTAGAAGGCAGAGTTAAAGGAACATCAATTAGGTTACTCACAATAACCATAGTTGATATGATTTCCAAGTCCTCTGTTGCTTATTCTGACAGGGAGAACTGGAGCACTACCAAAACAGTTTGCGATGTTACTGGAAAAAAAGAGACGTTCCTGTCATTGCAACGTTTCTTCATGTACTTATTCAGGGCAAAGAGTAAACTGAAAAGTTCCAAAACCCTCCAGTAGCACGGGAGGGGGCCAGAGATAATTAATCTCTTCCCTGTGCTAGCGAGGGTGTTTAAAAATGTTTGTAGTCCTCACTCAGTTCCTCAGATCGCTTAAAACAAAGGTTCTTAAAACCTACGTGAGTGACGATTGTGTCAATATTGGAGTAGTTGGCCAGAACCGTGGGCAGGAGGGAGTTGACCCACGGGGTGTCTGTAGTGCCTCTAGCACTGAGATGCAGTGTCTTAAAAATCATGTTAAACAATATTATTACACACAGAGTAAGTCCATCCAAGTTATTATGTGACTTGTTAAGCACATTTTTACTCCTGAAATTATTTAGGCTTGCCATAACAAAGAAGTTGAATACTTATTGACTCAAGACATTTCAGCTTTTAAATTGTATTAATTTGTAAAAGTTTCTAAAAACACAATTCCACGTGGACATTATTGGGTATTGTGTGTATGCCAGTGACACAAAATCTCAATTTAATAAATGTTTAATTCAGGCTGTAACACAACAAAATTTGGGAAAAGTCAAGGGGTGTGATGACTTTCTGAAGGCACCTTTTTGACAAACTAAATGTGAAGTGAACGATCACTTTAATTGTAAAACGTTACCTAATGGGCTTGTTCGACATTGGCGCTGACAGTGCAGGCGACTACCGACCGACTGATCTACAAGGAACTTTACATAGTAAATAACTGCTCATTATTATTTGTATATCAGTCAGCAAGTCACAATTTACCCGTGATACATGACGGGTTTGATCCTCTCGAACACGGCCTCCGTCAGCTGCGCTACCACGGACTGGCTGGGAAAACTGTGCTAGACCACAGTACAGGGGGGGTTGATGGTGACGCAGGAAAAACACCCAAGTGCAGACCAAAAAAATAAGCAAGGAAGATAGATCATATTAGCAGATCTGGATGCATGCATGAAAATATTATGTAACACACGTTGACACTTAGCGAAACCCAGTATAGAAAGATTCATAGACAGGGCAAGTCAACTCAAGGAAGTTGCATCAAATTTTCGGGTAAGTAAAATTGGGTAGCTAGCTGACTGGCTAGCAACAATGGTGCTAACTGGCTAGTATAGCTAGATAACGACATTTCTGAGTAATCATTAACAATGAAACGTTATAGCTGTCTATCTACAAGGTGTAACGTTACACAAATGCTTTTCATTGGATAAAGAGGAGAGAGTACTAGCAAGCAAGGTGCATGACATCGACAGAATGAATTCTGAAATGCCGGTTTGTTTCTGTATGTAACGTTGGCTAGTTAAGTTAGCTATTATTTTGGTCTGTGGCAAAATGGCTGACGTTTCCCACACCAACCTGTTAATTGTTTGCATTTGGGATTGGAAACATAACGGTTTCCATATAGCTAGTTCAAGGTCAGTCTCAACCAGACAAGATGTTGGCTAACCTCTTGGACTAGTGGTGTTGACAGATATGGGCGAATGTTTGATCAACAGCCTACCAATGCAGACAGACCGTTGATTGTTGTGGCCCCGGCGACAGTGGAGGCAGCGCCATTAGCTAACGTTAACTAGCACGTTAGCACTACTACCGATGTTGAGTTAGGAGAAGGCCCTTGCAATGCTTGTCAGTAGCTAGCTAGCTAACGTTATGGGCCTTGTCTAACGTTATGCATTAGTTATCGTCCAGACTCCTGTTGTAATAAAGAAGTTCTTTTTCACATCAATTAACTGTGTTCCAGGCAGTGTTTGCAGGCTGGTTACTTTCACATCGGATTAAATATTTGGCTAATGCTACGCAATCTACCAAGTGTAGTCAGCTACGTTAGATAGTTTTTGGCTGATGCTGGCTAGTTAGCGGTCTCTCATATCTAGAATACATCATACAATGTCACAGTGACTTATTTTGAGATTTAGTTGTTTGCTGTAACTAAATCAAGTTTTCCTTATACTCCATTCCCCAAATAACTTAATTTAATTAGTTAGCTGCACAATGTTACTCAATGACGTGTCCTCACAGAAAGAGGTTCTGGTGAGGATAGCCGATCGTGACAAGAATTATTAGCAAGCCTAGGACCAAGTAAATTTTTATTCACACACATCATGCAAGCAATATTGTCATTTGTCGTTACATAATGTTTTCCTTTGTGCCAAGCTCCTTGTAAACCAACGGCTGTCACAAGAAATGTCTTGACATGTCGGTCTTCCAAAACGGAAATTGAAGGTGTAGCCAAGGGTAGTCTGGAAAACCCGACCCTAGTTGCCTCTGCCTAGTGTCGGTTTTTGAGACTAGCCGAGGTGGGGGCTGGCATTGGATCTATTGACAAAGATTAGATTTTAGTTATTTGCAAGCACAGCATTGTCAATATAAGTCATTGTTGCCGGTAATATGCTTACTTTGTGCATTTCCGGATACAAATGACTAAATTCCACCTGAAAGGTCTGCGTTTCCTCAGTCTTGACCTAGCTATGCTCACTTCAAGTTTTACTCAAGTCAGCAAAACTAAGCCTTGACCATGATGACCTGAATACTTGTTGCATACTAGCTGTGTGTACACACTGCCATGGCTGCTGTGCCAGCTGGAATTACTATATTTTCAGCAGGCTGAAAACCAGTGTTTCTTAACCCCCCCCAGAAGTTTTCACATTTTAGTTTTAACCCTAAACTTGCACCACTGATTCAGTTATTCAACTAATCATCAAGCCTTTGACTAATTAAATCAGGTGTGCCAGTTTATGGTTAGAACACAAATGTGGAACGTCTGGGGGTGCTGAGGATAGGGTTGGGGAAACCCTGGTTTATGGCCAGGTCAGGTGCTCTCTCAAGACTCAAGGTTTCTTTTCATCTGATTGGTTCCTCAACCGTTCTTGCTCCTTGGGTCATTGATTCCGATTAGCTTGTTAACTTCCATTCACACTGTAGCTGTTAGCTGTAGCCTACTCCTGCCGGCTTGCCTGATGATGCTTGAGGTAGAAGTCGGCCCAAACCACAGATCTAGGATCAGATTCCCCTTCCCTAATACTAACCTCTTCCATTAGATGGAAGCAGATACATCTGAAGACAGGAAACTGAAGACAGCCAATAATAAACCTGTAAACTGAGCCCAGAGGATCGTAACTCAGCTGGAGACTGTCTTAATGTGTCTCAAGACTTCCAGTGTCTCACAACTAGACACAGTCCTTTCCTACCTAAAAACCCTAGCCCCTAATCTTAACGTTACCTCATAGGCACTTGAGTGGATTGAAGGAGCCTCAGGCCCTAAACCTGTTGTTAGGCTATCTCCCATCCTGACTCATCCTGATTTAAGATTTTTTGCCTTGTCACTCTGCTGTTGTGTCAGGTCAATATTCTACACAGACTCACTTATGTTATAGTGCAGCGTTTCCCAACTCCAGGCCTCCAGTACCAACATCACACATTTTTCTTATAGCCCTGGGCAAAAACCCCTGATTCAACTCATTGAGGGCTTGATGATTAGTTGACAAGTTGAGTCAGGTGTGCTTGTCTGGGGCTCCAACAGAAATGTGTACTGTTGGGGGTACTGGGGGACTGGAGTTGGGAAACACTGTTACAGAACTGGGACACATTGTTGGACTACCGCAACTTTATGTCAGTGGCCCTGGCAGCCAAGCATAGATGGCCTGAATTCAATCCAATATGCTATTATTAATCATTTTGGGCAATTATTAAGAATACATTGTTTGTCAGTAAGCGCACAATGGCTTGTCCTCCTTGTTCAATTGTTCTTGTTTAGTTATTGTATTAGGCTTGGCTAATATAGCCAGGTGATATCTTGAAACCTCAGTATCCCATGTATGTCTTGCTGTAGTGAGAGGTGAGTAACCTAGGAGCTGCAGTTTGTTGGGGTAGGATAAGGGTTAGGGTAGGGTAATGCTCTGTGTGACCAATCAACAGTTTTGTCAGTAGCTGTATACTGTCTTGCACAGTCTAGATATCTCTGAACCAGTTCGACAGAGACTATTAATAGGCAGTGTGGCGTATGGTTGATAGTGTGTGTCTGCAGCACAGCTAAACTGGAAACACCCAAGAGCAGACAAAAAAATAAGCAAGGAAGAGAGATCATATTAGCAGATCTGGGGGGGGGTCTGTCTGCCGGTATTGGGGCTAGAGTGTGTGTCTGTGTGTAATAATTCCACCCTGTTGTCAAGCATGCGTATTAGCATTTTAATGTCTAGACCCAGATAGTGGCAGAGCGAGAGTCGTTTGAATTCGTTTTGCTCAGTTGAAGACTCCTGTCTTGCAAACATACTGTGGAGTCATGGCCTTTGGATGCACCTGTGTTGTTTCTCAGCTGTTTTCACACCTCAACAGTGGTCTGAAGTTGACCATGTGATGTTCACTAGATTGTACACAGATTAGCTGAAATGCACATGCCTCAGTCCCAAATGCATGGGGAAAATGGGGCATCAACCATTCTAAATCTCTCTCCCCCTGTCTCTGTCCCACAGGTTCTGCGATGGTCTCTGCAACCCTCCCTGAGCCTCAGCAGCTGGAGCGTTCCCTCTCAGCCGGCCTCTGGTTCTCCTTCCCTACCCAGGAGCAGGCAGTGATTCCCCCCCAGGCCAGGGCCTCCTAAAGCAGACAAGACTGCCAAGATCTGCCCTGTGTCGATCATGACAGTCACCACCCGTGGCTCCCCCGTGGGGGGCAATGATAGCCAGGGCCAGGCACCTGCTGATTCTCAGAGCCAGCCCCCACCCACACAGGCCCAGGTGAGTGAGGGGGTGACGTGTGTCTGGCTGTGGATAGTTCCCCAACTATCAGTGAACAAGGTTACCCGCATATCAAATGTATGTCTGCGTGAAGTTGACTGACTAATATGGAGCGATCTGCAATTCCATATGCTTTAGTACTTACTTACTTACCATCACCCCATGAGGAGCATAGGACAGTAGTAGGAGTTCATCTTTAGTATGAAACGGCATGAGTCATGTTGAGGCCACAGCTGGCTGCTCTCCAATGAGAGAAGCTCTTGGTAATTTAAAAGTGTTTCTGAGCTGTGGACAGGATCACTGATGTAAGTCTAATTACTGTCACATAATGGAATAAGCTTTATTTATAATCAGATGTTTTTTTTTTTTTATGAAGTTAGTCCCTCATGCTCTGAATTGTGTTTGTTTGACTAATTACACACATTCCTCAGTGTGTGTGTTCCCGACTAGCGTTCATCTCTTTTAATCAGTGTCTGTAGTATGTTTGGTATTTTTTAAAATTTATTTCACCTTTATTTAACCAGGTAGGCAAGTTGAGAACAAGTTCTCATTTACAACTGCGACCTGGCCAAGATAAAGCAAAGCAGTTCAACACATACAACAACAGAGTTACACATTGGAGTAAACAAACATACAGTCAATAATACAGTAGAAAAAAAATAATCTATATACAATGTGTGCAAATGAGGTAAGATAAGGAACGTAAGGCAATAAATAGGCCATGGTGGCAAAGTAATTACAATATAGCAATTTAACACTGGAATGGTAGAATGTGCAAAGTAAAAATACTGGGGTGCAAAGGAGCAAGATAAATAAATGAATACGGTAGGGGATGAGGTAGTTGGTTGGGCTATTAACAGATGGGCTATGTGCAGTGATCTGTGAGCTGCTCTGACAGCTGGTGCTTAAAGCTAGTGAGGGAGATAAGTGTCTCCAGTTTCAGTGATTATTGTAGTTCTTTCCAGTCATTGGCAGCAGAGAACTGGAAGGAAGGGCGGCCAAAGGAGGAATTGGCTTTGGGGGTGACCAGTGAGATATACCTGCTGGAGCGTGTGCTACGGGTGGGTGCTGCTATGGTTACCAGCGAGCTGAGATAAGGCGGGGCTTTACCTAGCAAGGACTTGTAGATGACCTGGAGCCAGTGGGTCTGGCGACGAGTGTAGCGAGGGCCAGCCGACTAAAGCATACAGGTCGCAGTGGTGGGTGGTATAAGGGGCTTTGGTAACAAAACGGATGGCACAGTGATAGACTGCATCCAGTTTGCTGAGTAGAGTATTGGAAGCTGTTTTGTAGATGACATCGCCGAAGTCGAGGATCGGTAGGATAGTCAGTTTTACTAGTGCAAGTTTGGCAGCATGAGTGAAGGAGGCTTTGTTGCGAAATAGAGAGCCGATTCTAGATTTGATTTTGGATTGGAGATGTTTAATGTGAGTCTGGAAGGAGAGTTTACAGTCTAGCCAGACACCTAGGTATTTGTAGTTGTCCACATATTCTAGGTCAGAGCCGTCCAGGGTAGTGATGCTAGTCGGGCGGGCGGGTGCAGGCAGCGAACGGTTGAAAAGCATGCATTTGGTTTTACTAGCGTTTAAGAGCAGTTGGAGTTGTGTGTGCGCGTTGCAGATGGTGTCCCCCAACCCGTCGTCCACGGAGCCGTCTCCTGTGAGCCCACCGGCGGCGGAGGAGGAGCAGGGCCAAGGAGACTCTGCCCCTGCGCTGGAGGAGGAGGAGCCTGCCTTTCCTCACACTGACCTGGCCAAGCTGGACGACATGATCAACAGGCCCCGATGGGTAGTCCCAGTCCTGCCAAAGGGGGAATTAGAAGTTCTACTTGAAGCTGCAATAGACTTATGTAAAAAAGGTGTGCCCATCATCGTATACAATATACATCCATATAGGACAACATCTTTTTCATTTGTCTTACATTGATCTCTCTTTGTTTTCTGCCTTTAATCGTTGCCTCTTTCTGCAGGGCTTGATGTGAAGTGTGAGGCGTGCCAGAGGTTTTTCAGGGACGGCCTGACCATCTCCTTCACTAAGATCCTCACAGACGAGGCTGTCAGCGGGTGGAAGTTTGAGATCCATGTAAGGGCCTTGTGTGTGTGTGTGTGTGTACACATACATTAGCACTTCCTGTTTGAACTACAGCTGATTGTCCTTCCCTCCACAGAGGTGTATCATCACCAACACACACCGGCTGGTGGAGCTGTGTGTGACCAAGCTCCCTCAGGACTGGTTCCCCTTACTGGAGCTACTGGCCACAGCCACCAACCCCCACTGCAAGTTCCACATCTACAACGGCACGCGGCCCTCTGAGACCATCCCCGCCGGGGCCACGCTGGCCGACGACGAGCTCTTTGCCCGCCCACCCGACCCTCGCTCACCCAAAGTAGGCCCCAACTCACCCTCGCTCACTCAGGATTCCTCGCTTGATACAGTATATCCAAGTTTTCAAAATTAATAAAGCTGTCGTCAGTGATTGGCCATTCATTGTTCTCTCTCTCTCTCTCTCTCTCTCTCTCTCTCTCTCTCTCTCTCTCTCTCTCTCTCTCTCTCTCTCTCTCTCTCTCTCTCAGGGCTGGTTGGTGGACCTGATTAATAAGTTTGGCACACTGAACGGGTTTCAGACTCTTCACGACCGCTTCATGAGCGGACAGGCACTCAATGTACAGATCATCGCTGCCCTCATCAAGTATGTTAACGCAGATGGACCAATGTAAGGGATTTGTAAGGGATGTGTGTGTGTCCTAACCCGTATATGTCTTCCCTCCAGGCCGTTCGGCCAGTGCTATGAGTTCCTGACCTTGCACACAGTGAAGAAGTACTTCCTGCCAGTGATCGAGATGGTTCCACAGTTCCTGGAGAACCTGACGGACGAGGAGCTGAAGAAGGAGGCCAAGAACGAGGCCAAGAACGATGCCCTGTCCATGATCATAAAGTCCCTGAAGAACCTGGCCTCCAGGGTGCCTGGCCAGGAGGAGACCGTCAAGAACTTGGAGATATTTAGGTTGAAAATGATCCTTAGGTGAGATTCCTTCAGTTGTTTTCTTTTTAGGTTGTTATTGTATAGAATTAAAATTGTCACATTGGGGTTTGAGCACCTCGTATGATGTGTTTTGGCCAGTCAACTGCTGTTTTATTATTAAGGGAAAACTCCACCCAAAAACTATGTTTTGGTATTTCTTTCATTAGTCCATTGTGGACATAGTCCCAAACTTGATTGTTGACACGCAAAACATTTTTCAAGATGTATAACTTTCAAAATACAGAAATACAGCTGGTATTTTTCTGACATGCAAAACATTTTGGGACTATGTCAACAATGGACTAATGAAACAAATACCAAAAGATAGCTTTTGGGTGGAATTTTCCTTTTCGATAAGGTGGTTATGCTTTTAATTTGTTGATTTGGTCCCCAGGTTATTGCAGATTTCCTCGTTCAATGGCAAGATGAACGCCCTGAACGAGGTCAACAAAGTAATCTCCAGTGTGTCCTACTACACGCATCGGCATGGCAACCCCGAGGAGGAGGAGTGGCTGACGGCAGAACGTATGGCGGTGAGTCACCTAGCAGTTACTCCTTATGAATGATAATGGACTGTATTTGTATAGAGCTTTTAAATTACTCATCAGAGTTTAATAGTCAATTCCAGTTCAATTCCTGTCAGTCGAATTTCTCCACAGGAATGCAAATCTATGCCTGACGTTTGTCTTTCTCTCCCTTTGTCTCTCAGGAGTGGATCCAGCAGAACCACATCCTGTCCATCGTGCTGAGGGACAGCCTCCACCAGCCTCAGTACGTAGAGAAACTAGAGAAGATACTCCGCTTCGTCATCAAGGAGAAAGCCCTCACCATGCAGGACCTGGACAACATCTGGGCAGCGCAGGTACTGAATTAAACGTGTCATGGGAAAATGGGTCTCAGCAATATGGGGATGGCTCCATCTTGAATTTTAATGTACTTCCTATTCATTGAACCTATACAGGTTATTCTCATTTGTGAAAAATCTATATTTTGCAAGAGAGACCTTTTCCTTTTATAAAAGGAATGGGTAGGGGAAGGGGTTGTTTTTAGAACCATGACTAAGTGTCTGTTGTCTGTGTTGTCTGTCTGTGCCTGTTTCTATGTCAGGCTGGTAAGCACGAAGCTATAGTGAAGAACGTCCATGACCTTCTGGCCAAACTGGCCTGGGACTTCTCTCCAGAGCAGCTCGACCATCTCTTTGATTG
Source organism: Hucho hucho (assembly GCA_003317085.1). Taxonomy (NCBI): domain Eukaryota; kingdom Metazoa; phylum Chordata; class Actinopteri; order Salmoniformes; family Salmonidae; genus Hucho; species Hucho hucho. Next base: position 76,908 of record QNTS01001615.1, on the reverse strand, counting down.
CTTCAAGGAGAGTTGGACGAATGCGAGTAAGAAGCAGCGTGAGAAGCTGCTGGAGCTGATCCGTCGTCTGGCGGAGGACGATAAGGATGGCGTGATGGCCCACAAGGTGCTCAACCTGCTGTGGAACCTGGCTCACAGTGACGACGTCCCCGTGGACATCATGGACCAGGCCCTCAGCGCACACATCAAGATACTGGACTACAGCTGCTCTCAGGTAAAACTACTGCTACTGGGTTGTATTCATTAGGCACCAAACGTAAGAAAACAGACTAAAACTTGGGTGTTCTACCTGAACTTGTCAAATGAGAATCTCTTGTTTTTTGTTTTCTGTTGCAAAATGTTTTGCTTACGATGGTCCCTAATGACTAGGACCCTGCTCTGTGCTTCTGTGTGTTCCAACAGGACAGAGACACCCAGAAGATCCAGTGGATAGACCGCTTCATCGAGGAGCTGCGCACCAACGACAAGTGGGTCATACCTGCCCTGAAGCAGATCAGAGAGATCTGCAGCCTGTTTGGGGAAGCTCCTCAGAACCTCAGGTAACGAAAGACTCTCCACCTCCCTGTCTCTCTCCCTTTCTCTCTCGCTCTCGTCTCATCTCTTTTTCCCATTGAGTCATAGCTTGTGATGAAATACTACATTTCTCTCCTTCCCTTTCCTCTCACCCTCTCTTCTCCATACAGTCAGACCCAGAGGAGTCCTCATGTGTTCTACCGTCATGACCTGATCAACCAGCTGCAGCACAACCATGCCCTGGTCACTCTGGTGGCTGAGAACCTGTCTGCCTACATGGAGACCATGAGACCGTTCTCCAAAGCTGAACACGCAGACTTTGACCCTCAGACGGTCAGAGTGGGCAGTCGCTACAGTCATGTTCAGGAGGTCCAGGAGAGGCTCAACTTCCTGAGGTAAGGCAGGTGGCTGCCTCCAGGCGTCTCAGGATGAAAACAATGAACCTTGAGTGCTTTTCTGGGCGGCGAGGCATTTCTCAGTCTGTGGGAATGAAAGTTGCCATTCTGAGTCCTCTGTTAGTGTCTAACCGCTTTGAACCATCTTGTTCTCCAGGTTCCTGTTGAAGGACGGACAGTTGTGGCTATGTGCTCCTCAGGCCAAGCAGATCTGGAGGTGTCTGGCTGAGAGCGCCGTCTTCCTGTGTGACCGGGAGGCGTGCTTCAAATGGTACGTACACATTTGTTTAGACCAGTCTTTGATGTATATTAAATATGATTTCCCTTTTTAATTATTCCAGGTTAGTTCAACTCAAATGTTATTGGTAGCACTTCACTTAAAGCCTGCCGGGATCATACTTTATAATGTGTTATAAGCAAGTATGAGCCTTTATACTGTCTTTATACTGTCTTTTCCAACTCTAGGTACTCTAAGCTAATGGGAGATGAGCCAGACCTGGACCCGGACATCAACAAGGACTTCTTTGAGAACAATGTTCTGCAGCTGGACCCGTCCCTGCTCACAGAGAACGGCATGAAGTGCTTCGAGAGGTTCTTCAAGGCCGTCAACTGCCGCGAGGGCAAACTGGTGGCCAAACGCAGGGCCTACATGATGGACGACCTGGAACTCATAGGACTGGACTACCTCTGGAGGGTGAGTGTTATAAAGCTTTCTGAACGTACTGTAAAACCTGGAGTTCAAAGGACTGGACTACCTCTGGAGGCATTCGAGTTAAAACTCTCTTATCGCTGTTATAAGCTTTTATAGACAACAATCTGGTTCCTGGATTAACCCTGGAGGGGGAGAGTGCACGAAACAGCTTTGCATTGTTCTACCAGGTGGTGATCCAGGGTACTGATGACATCGCCAGCCGAGCCATCGACCTGCTGAAGGAGATCTACACCAACCTGGGGCCCAAGCTGCAGGTCAACCAGGTGGAGATCCACGAGGACTTCATCCAGTTGTGTTTCGACCGTCTGAAGGCGTCGTACGACACGCTGTGTGTCCTGGACGGGGACAAGGACAGCATCAACTGTGCCCGGCAGGAGGCCATCCGCATGGTCCGCGTGCTCACCGTGCTCAAGGAGTACATCAACGAGTGTGACAGCGACTACCACGAGGAGAGGTCCATACTGCCCATGTCCAGGTAGGAGAGAGGCGCCCGCTCACACACACAGACTCACACCAACACACACTTGTGAAAGCGAGGTCCAACTTAGTTTGTCAGTCTCAGCGCCAACATTTTGACTGACCAATCCCTCTCTTTATTTCTCCCCTTTCTCTCTCAGGGCGTTCCGGGGGAAGCACATCACGTTGATCGTGCGTTTCCCTAACCAGGGCCGTCAGGTGGATGACCTGGACATCTGGTCTCACACCAACGACACCATCGGCTCGGTGCGCCGCGGCATCCTCACACGCATCAAGGCCAACGCCACGCACACCAAGATAGAGCTCTTCATTGGCGGGGAGGTCGTCGACCCGGCGGATGACAGGAAGCTGATTGGACAGCTCAACCTCAAGGACAAAGCAGTGAGCTAGTCATTTCGTAATCAATGGCCCATGCACTGGTTTTGAATTAGGGCTTAGTTCCGTGGTGTTTAAATACAATTTTACTCCCTGCTGGAATCACTAATCTACTAGGATTAGTTAATGAAAGCACAGTGTATCTGTTAGCGTTTGGTTCAAATCGGTATATTGTGTGTGTGTGTGTGTGTAGTTGATCACAGCCAAGCTGACCCAGGTGAGTGCCACCGTGCCCTCCAGTCCTGACAGCTCTTCGGACTCCTCCACCGGCTCGCCCAGTAACCACGGCAACCAGTTTAGCGAAGGGCCCAACCCAGAGGTGGAGGGTTGCCTGCCTGGAGTGGTAAGTCTCACACACACACACACCTTTCCTCACGTGAGAAATGTCAAATGTGTCGTCTTGTCTTGAGTAACGTCTTCCTCTCTGTAGATCATGTCTCTCCACCTGCGCTACATCTCGTTCCTGTGGCAGGTAGCAGACCTGGGCTGTACCCTCAACATGCCTCTGCTGCGAGACGGAGCCAGGCTCCTCATGAAGCTTATGCCTCCAGGTACACTGTCTTTCTCTCTCACGTTCTCTTTCTTCCTCATTATTGCTTACTGTCCTTCTGTGGCTCCGAAACAGCATCTCTCATCCTTCCTCTGTGTCTCTCTCTCTCACTGTGGTTTGAAATGATTTGTCCTGACTTACTGATGTTCTGGTTGAGCTGTGTGTAGACAACGGTACCGTGGAGAACCTGCGCGCTATCTGTCTGGATCATGCCAAGCTGGGAGAGAACAGCCTGAGCCCCACGCTGGACTCTCGCTTCTTTGGCCCCTCGCCCTCACAAGTCCTCTACCTCACTGAGGTTGGTAACACACACCACTGTGTGTGTGGTGGTTTGTGATTGATTCATTACCCCTTACACTCTTAACATCCTCCTGCCAGGTTTTATAGATTTGATTGATTCCCCAGGTGGTGTACGCGTTGCTGATGCCGGCCAGTGGCACCCTCGGCGAGGACGCCAGCGACTTCCAGTACAACTTCCTGAAGAGTGGCGGCCTCCCGCTCGTACTGAGCATGCTCACCAGGAACAACTTCCTGCCGTCGGCCGACATGGAGACGCGGCGGGGGGCGTACCTCAATGCCCTGAAGATCGCCAAGCTGCTGCTGACCGCCGTGGGGTTCGGACACGTCAAAGCTGTGGCCGAGGCCTGCCAGCCCGTAGTGGAGGGGACCAGCCCCGCATCACCGGTAAATAACGCAGTTGTATTGCCGTTATACTACCTCTGTAAATACGGGGAAACCTTGTATTACTACAGCTTAGATGCATGCAGAACAATGAGAGTAGCAGGACCCTTGTTACCATACCCCGAATGGACAGACCATGATCACCTCAACATACCTTCACTGTGTGCTTAAATATGCCTGGTGTTGTTAATCCACTGTCATCTGTTTTTGTTCCTCTCCAGATCAACCAGGCGACCCACGACCAGGCCCTGGTCCTGCAGAGTGCTCTACAGAATATCCCCAACCCCGCCTCTGAGTGCATGCTCCGCAACGTGGCCATACGACTGGCCCAACAGATCTCTGACGAGGTGAGACGGCGCATCTATTGCGACGAGTGTTTACACATGCGTTCAACTGGGTAACAACGGCTAGTCAAAAAGAATAAGACCGTAAACGTCTGCTCGCTTTTTTTGGCAGTCTCTGCCCCCGAACTCCCAGAACTTCTTCCAAGCATCCAAGTACATCCCAGACCTCTGTGTGATCCGGGCGGTGCAGAAGATCGTGTGGGCTTCAGGCTGTGGCACTGTACAGCTGGTCTTCAGCTCTAATGAAGAGATCAGTCAGATCTATGAGAAGGTAAAAGCCTTTTTAGACTGAGATGGTGTGCGCTTAGTTCTTAAGGTGTGTATTGCCGACTTCTAGGGGTTTGTATTGAGAGTTTCTGTGTCTTCTATAAACTCAGAGCGGTGTGTGTTCATCACCTCTACAGACGAACGCGGGTAAGGAGCCGGACGGGGAGGATGAGATGGTGTGCTGTGAGGCGCTGGAGGTCATGACCCTGTGTTTCGCCCTGCTGCCCACCGCTCTGGACACTCTCAGTAAGGAGAAGGCCTGGCAGACCTTCATCATAGACCTGCTACTGCACTGCCACAGCAAGTATGTCTGCATCTGGCTGTTCATCTAGGTCTGTGTTGTGGATCTGTTCATTCAGGGCGTTTCCTGGACACAGACTAATCCTGGACTGAAAAGCATTTTCAATGGATTCTCCATTGAGTTTAGTATAGGACTAGGCTTAATCTGTGTAGGGGAAACTGCCCCTTGGTGTTCGAACTTAATCTCACAAAAACAAGCCAATATAAAACTCATCAGACGATGTCAAAAGCACCTTTTGACAGTGAAATTAACCCTTTGTCATCTTCCTGTCTGTCCCAAGGTCAGTTCGTCAGATGGCTCAGGAGCAGTTCTTCCTCATGGCCACTAGGTGCTGTATGGGACACAGACCCCTCCTCTTCTTCATCACCCTCCTCTTCACCGTTTTAGGGGTGAGTATCCTTCCATCTCCCATCTCTTCACTCTCCCCTACTGACACAATAGTCTTTCTTCAGCTCTGGGTAGACGTTGCCCTTAAGGACAGACCTAGGATCAGCTTACCATCTCTCAATCCCAGCCTTCATCATTAGTGGAGGAAATGTAACAGAACTGAAACTCTACACCCCGCTCCATTGGGAACCCTTGTTGTAACACGGATTCTTCCTCTCTCCTCCAGAGCACAGCGAAGGAGAGGGCGAAGCACGCAGGGGACTACTTTACGCTGCTGAGGCACCTGCTGAACTACGCCTACAACAGCAACATCAACCTGCCCAACGCTGAGGCGCTGCTCAACAACGAGATCGACTGGCTCAAGAAGATCAGGGTATTGGACAAGAGAAGTCTTTTCATTTTTAGAAAATGAAATGCAGTTTAATATGGTGTAGTTTAGAGAAGACCTAAGATGGGCTTTCATATCTCTCATAAATATTACAGCTAAATGGCAGTTTGGTATTTTTACCACTAGGATGAGGTGAAGCGGACAGGAGAGACTGGGGTGGAGGAGACCATTCTAGAAGGTCACCTGGGGGTCACCAAGGAGCTGCTGGCCTTCCAGACACCAGAGAAGAAATACTACATTGGCTGTGAGAAGGGCGGGGCCAACCTCATAAAGGTGGGTCGTTATGTTGTTTATGAAATCCAATATGGTTGCCAAATAGTCCACTCGATATAGTCACAGGACAAGCCACCATAGGATGACGCTAATTCACCCCACTCTTTCTCCAGGAGTTGATAGACGACTTCATTTTCCCGGCGTCTAACGTGTACCTGCAGTACGTGAAGAGTGGGGAGTTCCCTACGGAGCAGGCCATCCCTGTCTGTAGCAGCCCCGCCTCCATCAACGCCGGCTTTGAGCTGCTGGTGGCTCTGCCGGTCGGCTGTGTCCGGAACCTCAAGCAGATCGTTGATACACTCACTGACATGTACTACCTAGGTACACCAACTATACACTCACTGACATGTACTACCTAGGTACACCAACTATACACTCACTGACATGTACTACCTAGGTACACCAACTATACACTCACTGACATGTACTACCTAGGTACACCAACTATACACTCACTGACATGTACTACCTAGGTACACCAACTATACACTCAC